>CATNEM010000103.1:1837500-1892500 GCA_950096795.1 Macrostomum cliftonense | reverse complement strand
TATCTATCTATCTATCTATCTATCTATCTATCTATCTATCTATCTATCTATCTATCTATCTATCTATCTATCTATCTATCTATCTATCTATCTATCTATCTATCTATCTATCTATCTATCTATCTATCTATCTATCTATCTATCTATCTATCTATCTATCTATCTATCTATCTATCTATCTATCTATCTATCTATCTATCTATCTATCTATCTATCTATCTATCTATCTATCTATCTATCTATCTATCTATCTATCTATCTATCTATCTATCTATCTATCTATCTATCTATCTATCTATCTATCTATCTATCTATCTATCTATCTATCTATCTATCTATCTATCTATCTATCTATCTATCTATCTATCTATCTATCTATCTATCTATCTATCTATCTATCTATCTATCTATCTATCTATCTATCTATCTATCTATCTATCTATCTATCTATCTATCTATCTATCTATCTATCTATCTATCTATCTATCTATCTATCTATCTATCTATCTATCTATCTATCTATCTATCTATCTATCTATCTATCTATCTATCTATCTATCTATCTATCTATCTATCTATCTATCTATCTATCTATCTATCTATCTATCTATCTATCTATCTATCTATCTATCTATCTATCTATCTATCTATCTATCTATCTATCTATCTATCTATCTATCTATCTATCTATCTATCTATCTATCTATCTATCTATCTATCTATCTATCTATCTATCTATCTATCTATCTATCTATCTATCTATCTATCTATCTATCTATCTATCTATCTATCTATCTATCTATCTATCTATCTATCTATCTATCTATCTATCTATCTATCTATCTATCTATCTATCTATCTATCTATCTATCTATCTATCTATCTATCTATCTATCTATCTATCTATCTATCTATCTATCTATCTATCTATCTATCTATCTATCTATCTATCTATCTATCTATCTATCTATCTATCTATCTATCTATCTATCTATCTATCTATCTATCTATCTATCTATCTATCTATCTATCTATCTATCTATCTATCTATCTATCTATCTATCTATCTATCTATCTATCTATCTATCTATCTATCTATCTATCTATCTATCTATCTATCTATCTATCTATCTATCTATCTATCTATCTATCTATCTATCTATCTATCTATCTATCTATCTATCTATCTATCTATCTATCTATCTATCTATCTATCTATCTATCTATCTATCTATCTATCTATCTATCTATCTATCTATCTATCTATCTATCTATCTATCTATCTATCTATCTATCTATCTATCTATCTATCTATCTATCTATCTATCTATCTATCTATCTATCTATCTATCTATCTATCTATCTATCTATCTATCTATCTATCTATCTATCTATCTATCTATCTATCTATCTATCTATCTATCTATCTATCTATCTATCTATCTATCTATCTATCTATCTATCTATCTATCTATCTATCTATCTATCTATCTATCTATCTATCTATCTATCTATCTATCTATCTATCTATCTATCTATCTATCTATCTATCTATCTATCTATCTATCTATCTATCTATCTATCTATCTATCTATCTATCTATCTATCTATCTATCTATCTATCTATCTATCTATCTATCTATCTATCTATCTATCTATCTATCTATCTATCTATCTATCTATCTATCTATCTATCTATCTATCTATCTATCTATCTATCTATCTATCTATCTATCTATCTATCTATCTATCTATCTATCTATCTATCTATCTATCTATCTATCTATCTATCTATCTATCTATCTATCTATCTATCTATCTATCTATCTATCTATCTATCTATCTATCTATCTATCTATCTATCTATCTATCTATCTATCTATCTATCTATCTATCTATCTATCTATCTATCTATCTATCTATCTATCTATCTATCTATCTATCTATCTATCTATCTATCTATCTATCTATCTATCTATCTATCTATCTATCTATCTATCTATCTATCTATCTATCTATCTATCTATCTATCTATCTATCTATCTATCTATCTATCTATCTATCTATCTATCTATCTATCTATCTATCTATCTATCTATCTATCTATCTATCTATCTATCTATCTATCTATCTATCTATCTATCTATCTATCTATCTATCTATCTATCTATCTATCTATCTATCTATCTATCTATCTATCTATCTATCTATCTATCTATCTATCTATCTATCTATCTATCTATCTATCTATCTATCTATCTATCTATCTATCTATCTATCTATCTATCTATCTATCTATCTATCTATCTATCTATCTATCTATCTATCTATCTATCTATCTATCTATCTATCTATCTATCTATCTATCTATCTATCTATCTATCTATCTATCTATCTATCTATCTATCTATCTATCTATCTATCTATCTATCTATCTATCTATCTATCTATCTATCTATCTATCTATCTATCTATCTATCTATCTATCTATCTATCTATCTATCTATCTATCTATCTATCTATCTATCTATCTATCTATCTATCTATCTATCTATCTATCTATCTATCTATCTATCTAATCTCTCCAGCTGAAGCGGCTCCGTTTGTTTATGCATTTATCTCTGAATGCAGTCAAGGAATACGGAAAAGGGCTTTTTTAACGATAAATATATTCACGGCTTATTTATAACAGTCATTCATGCGTTCAGTCGAAAAAGTGCAGAAAATATTTTGATAGCAGTATGCAGAGTCAGATAAAGCGGTTAAATTTAGATTTATTGAAAAGCCCAAGGTTCAAAGTCGAAAACCCCTTGTGTTTGTTTGGAAGGGGGAATTGCATGGTATATTCTCAGAAACAAATGCTACCTTTGACTACCCAAGATTAACTGCTTCAAACCCGTTGCACAGATTGAGTCGCTGGATTTGCGACAGCTCAATGCCTTGGAGTTTTTGTCGTGCGATCGAAATCGGCTCAGTGAGATGTGGCTCAACGGTGCGGCTTTGAGGACCCTGCTGCTAGTGGATAACCGTAAGGTCCCACCTGTTTGATTTGATTGGCAACCACAGACGTTGACTGACTTATTAATCAATTAATAATCAATGGCTTATTCAGCGTGTGAAACACTAACCCTACCCCTAACCCTTACCCTAACCCTAAACCTAAAAACGTGAAAAAAAACAATTTTGTAAGTGAATCGAAAGATAAGTCGTGTTGTCCTACGGAAACTTGGCTTTAAAATAAGTGATAGGAACTTTCATCACCAGCAAGAATTATAGAAGTATAAACTTGGCTGGACTATAGCTAGGTTTCTATTTTTGTTCAGCTTGTCTGTTATCCAGACAGTCTCTGTGCCAATTGCTTTCTAAAAATAGTTTGTTAGTGGGCAAAGTTCAGTAAAAGTGTGTTACAGTGAAGGTGTAGGCGTAATTAATTACAGTATATTATATTAGGGACGTGATCTCTAACTGTGTTCTGACAATCATGTATTACGCCTCACAGTTTACTAATGAAGGACTACTATAAACTACGGTTAATACCCATTTTTAAGCTTCGTTATTTTTTGCACTAAAAAAACTGCTTGATCAAGCAGTAAGCAATGAAGTTTTTATTTGAAATAATAAAGAAAAAAACTTGCGGCTTTTTTAATTTACCAAAAACATGAAAAATTTTAAATTAGTAAATATAATTTGAGTAAAAAAAGTTAATAAGTAATATAAATTTCTCAAAATATCCTCTTTTACTAAGCGCCATTAAGCATTTTGCGTAAGTTTTACGCAATCTATGTGAATAATGTTTTTCATTCGTTTATTTTCACAAAATATATACATACACAAGTGATTCCTTTACGAATGTAGTATTAGCAATCAATGTGATCTCAGATATTTTATTTGCGAATAGTTGCGAAAAATAAGCGATTGCTACAGTAGGTATTTGTTATTGAAATTTTCTGTTTTTTTGTTTTTATTTGTTAACTTAATGAGATACTTGTGTTAATTTACCTAACCATTTAGAAATATGTCACATACCAACACAGTTGCTTACATTTACTTTTTGATGACAGTTAAAAAAGCATTGGAACATAAAAAATTAGGAAAATTGTTAGCTAACTGCACCATTTCAATCGCTAAATGAATTTCAGAATTGCACAGCCTATCGATTTCTCCATCGCCAACCCGTCTGAAATGCCTCGACCTCACCAGCAACCGGTTCGAAGGCCTGCCCGACTGTCTATGGCCCGGAGCAGCCGGCAGTCTGGTGAAGCTCCACGCCGGATGCAATCGAATCCAGCGACTACCAGTTGATATTTGGCGATGTGGAAAGTTGCAGTCGCTTTGTTTAGAACGAAACCAACTGGTCGAATTGCCGGCAATAGCCACGTCCGATTTGGCCGAGGGCAGTCTGACTGACTTGACCGAGTTGCAGCTGAAGTCCAACAGGTTGCAGAAGCTACCGGCAGCTCTGTTTCATCTTGCACCGGCTTTGAAAACATTCAATGTGGCTAACAACCAGTTGACTGAGCTGCCAAAGCTGCCGCTGCATCAACCAGGCAGACTGAAAGTCTTTGTGGCGTCATTCAATCAGCTTGGCAATGAGGATTTGAAATTTTTGGCCGATAATTTTGCTGGCAGTTTGCGAATATTGGCTTTGGCATTCAATCGGCTGACTTCGATTGATGATGAGTCAGTTTTTTGTGGCTTATTATGCTTTTAATTCTGGAGTTCTTTTTCATCCGCTGAAAGAGGATCAGAATCCAGGTTTGGCGCCCCCTTTCCAGTAGCTCTGGCGCCCCCTTTCCAGTAGCTCTGGCGCCCCCTTTCCAGTAGCTCTGGCGCCCCCTTTCCAGTAGCTTTGGCGCCCCCCTTTCCAGCAGCTTTGGCGCCCCCCTTTCCAGTAGCTTTGGCGCCCCCTTTCCAGTAGCTTTGGCGCCCCCCTTTCCAGCAGCTTTGGCGCCCCCTTTCCAGTAGCTCTGGCGCCCCCTTTCCAGTAGCTCTGGCGCCCCCTTTCCAGTAGCTTTGGCGCCTCCTTTCCAGTAGCTCTGGCGCCCCCTTTCCAGTAGCTTTGGCGCCCCCTTTCCAGTAGCTTTGGCGCCCCCTTTCCAGTAGCTCTGGCGCCCCCTTTCCAGTAGCTCTGGCGCCCCCTTTCCAGTAGCTCTGGCGCCTCCTTTCCAGTAGCTCTGGCGCCCCCTTTCCAGTAGCTCTGGCGCCCCCTTTCCAGTAGCTTCTGGCGCCCCCTTTCCAGTAGCTCTGGCGCCCCCTTTCCAGTAGCTTTGGCGCCTCCTTTCCAGTAGCTCTGGCGCCCCCTTTCCAGTAGCTCTGGCGCCCCCTTTCCAGTAGCTCTGGCGCCCCCTTTCCAGTAGCTTTGGCGCCCCCTTTCCAGTAGCTTTGGCGCCCCCTTTCCAGTAGCTTTGGCGCCCCCTTTCCAGCAGCTTTGGCGCCCCCTTTCCAGCAACTTTGGCGCCCCCCTTTCCAGTAGCTTTGGCGCCCCCTTTCCAGTAGCTCTGGCGCCCCCTTTCCAGTAGCTTTGGCGCCCCCTTTCCAGTAGCTTTGGCGCCCCCTTTCCAGTAGCTTTGGCGCCCCCTTTCCAGCAGCTTTGGCGCCCCCTTTCCAGTAGCTCTGGCGCCCCCTTTCCAGTAGCTTTGGCGCCCCCTTTCCAGTAGCTTTGGCGCCCCCTTTCCAGTAGCTTTGGCGCCCCCCTTTCCAGCAGCTTTGGCGCCTCCTTTCCAGTAGCTTTGGCGCCTCCTTTCCAGTAGCTCTGGCGCCCCCTTTCCAGTAGCTCTGGCGCCCCCTTTCCAGTAGCTTTGGCGCCCCCTTTCCAGTAGCTTTGGCGCCCCATTTCCAGCAGCTTTGGCGCCCCCTTTCCAGTAGCTTTGGCGCCCCCTTTCCAGCAGCTTTGGCGCCCCCTTTCCAGTAGCTCTGGCGCCCCCTTTCCAGTAGCTCTGGCGCCCCCTTTCCAGTAGCTTTGGCACCCCCTTTCCAGTAGCTTTGGCGCCCCCTTTCCAGTAGCTTTGGCGCCCCCTTTCCAGTAGCTCTGGCGCCCCCTTTCCAGTAGCTTTGGCGCCCCCTTTCCAGTAGCTCTGGCGCCCCCTTTCCAGTAGCTCTGGCGCCCCCTTTCCAGTAGCTCTGGCGCCTCCTTTCCAGTAGCTCTGGCGCCCCCTTTCCAGTAGCTCTGGCGCCCCCTTTCCAGTAGCTCTGGCGCCCCCTTTCCAGTAGCTTTGGCGCCCCCTTTCCAGTAGCTTTGGCGCCCCCTTTCCAGCAGCTTTGGCGCCCCCTTTCCAGCAGCTTTGGCGCCCCCTTTCCAGTAGCTCTGGCGCCCCCTTTCCAGTAGCTCTGGCGCCCCCTTTCCAGTAGCTTTGGCGCCCCCTTTCCAGTAGCTTTGGCGCCCCCTTTCCAGTAGCTTTGGCGCCCCCTTTCCAGCAGCTTTGGCGCCCCCTTTCCAGTAGCTTTGGCGCCCCCTTTCCAGCAGCTTTGGCGCCCCCTTTCCAGCTAGCTTTGGCGCCCCCTTTCCAGTAGCTCTGGTGCCCCCTTTCCAGTAGCTCTGGCGCCCCCTTTCCAGTAGCTTTGGCGCCCCCTTTCCAGTAGCTTTGGCGCCCCCTTTCCAGCAGCTTTGGCGCCCCCTTTCCAGCAGCTTTGGCGCCCCCTTTTCCAGTAGCTCTGGTGCCCCCTTTCCAGTAGCTCTGGCGCCCCCTTTCCAGTAGCTTTGGCGCCCCCTTTTCCAGTAGCTTTGGCGCCCCCTTTCCAGTAGCTTTGGCGCCCCCTTTCCAGTAGCTCTGGCGCCCCCTTTCCAGTAGCTTTGGCGCCCCCTTTCCAGCAGCTTTGGCGCCCCCTTTCCAGCAGCTTTGGCGCCCCCCTTTCCAGTAGCTCTGGCGCCCCCTTTCCAGTAGCTCTGGCGCCCCCTTTCCAGTAGCTTTGGCGCCCCCTTTCCAGTAGCTCTGGCGCCCCCTTTCCAGTAGCTCTGGCGCCCCCTTTCCAGTAGCTCTGGCGCCCCCTTTCCAGTAGCTCTGGCGCCGCTAAAGATTTAGCCATTACGGAATTTTATTGAAGAATTTCAATACAGTTTTTGGCACAATTCTTTTCAAACAATTTATAAAGAAAAACTTGTCAATAAAAATTGCAGAACAATAGTCCGCTTTAGCCAGCTCCGAGACCTGAATGTGTCCGGCAACCAGCTAACCACTCTGCCAGCTAGTCTGAACCAATTAGAGCAACTGGAATCCATCAGGGCTCATTCGAACTGCCTGCAACACCTCCCGGATCTCTCTGGGATGCCCCGACTGCGAATTCTGGACATTGGCTGCAACTCGTCGCTAGGCGGTTCCGTTCGCACTCTGATGGAATCAAAGTTAAGCTATTTGGATTTGTCTTGCAATCAGCAGATGGGCATGTCTGTGCAGGATATGAAGTCCGTGAGGTGAGGACACTAAAATGGGCCTGTGAATCTCATGAATAATTGAGCATATGGAATGTAATAAACCACTGTCTAACTAGCGCCTTTGTCTAACTGTCTAACAGGTGACTGTAGCCCTGTCTAACAGGTGGCTGTAGCCCTGTCTAACAGGTGACTGTAGCCCTGTCTAACAGGTGACTGTAGCCCTGTCTAACAGGTGGCTGTAGCCCTGTCTAACAGGTGACTGTAGCCCTGTCTAACAGGTGACTGTAGCCCTGTCTAACAGGTGACTGTAGCCCTGTCTAACAGGTGACTGTAGCCCTGTCTAACAGGTGACTGTAGCCCTGTCTAACAGGTGACTGTAGCCCTGTCTAACAGGTGGCTGTAGCCCTGTCTAACAGGTGACTGTAGCCCTGTCTACCAGGTGGCTGTAGCCCTGTCTAACAGGTGACTGTAGCCCTGTCTAACAGGTGACTGTAGCCCTGTCTAACAGGTGGCTGTAGCCCTGTCTAACAGGTGGCTGTAGCCCTGTCTAACAGGTGACTGTAGCCCTGTCTAACAGGTGGCTGTAGCCCTGTCTAACAGGTGACTGTAGTCGTGTCTAAGTTAATAAATAATTATAAAGTATCGATTTTTACTTTTATGAACTATCGCATCATTCCTATTACCTTCTTATAATTATGAACTATCTTTTGATCCTGTTTTTATTACTCGTAGTAATTAAAGTTATACTGGCTTTAGTTTTCCTGAGGGCAAGGCCTCTGCTGTTCCCATTAAAAATCACTGTTGCAAATCTTTGCAAGACTGCTAAAAATAGCTTTCTAAGAGCGATCAAAAACCGTCTTAAATGCATTTCTAAGAAGTTCACCTAAACCACTCGTTTTCGACCCCAAAAAAAAATTTTTTTTAATTGCTGTTATAGATTGCAATAGTCAGCTGCATGTAACTACTATTAATAGCATGTCAACAAGACCTTTTTACTGATTTTCAGTTTCTCAGAAAAATATCTCCAGAATAATATCTGATACCTCAGTCCAAGATCTGACACCCCAGTCTAACATGTGACACCCCAGTCTAACATGTGACACCCCAGTCTAACATCTGACACCCCAGTCTAACATCTGACACCCCAGTCTAACATCTGACACCCCAGTCTAAACATCTGACACCTCAGTCTTGACATCTGACACCTCAGTTTAAACATCTGACACCTCAGTCTAAACATCTGACACCCAGTCTAGCATCTGACACCCCAATCTAAAAATCTGACACCCTAGTCTAGACATCTGACGCCCCAGTCTAAAATCTGACACCCCAGTCTAACATCTGACACCCAAGTCTAACATCTGACACCCCAGTCTAGCATCTGATGCCTCAGTCCAAGATCTGACACCCCAGACTTAACATCTGACACACCAGTCTAACATCTGATACCCCAGTCTAAACATCTGACACCCCAGTCTAAACATCTGACACCCGAGTCTAAACATCTGACACACCAGTCTAACATCTGACACCCCAGACTAAACATCTGACACCCGAGTATAAACCTCTGACACACCAGTTTAAACATCTGACACCTCAGTCTAAACATCTGACACCCGAGTCTAAACATCTGACACACCAGTCTAACATCTGACACCTCAGTCTAAACATCTGACACCCGAGTCTAAACATCTGACACACCAGTCTAACATCTGATACCCCAGTCTAAACATCTGACACCCCAGTCTAAACATCTGACACCCGAGTCTAAACATCTGACACACCAGTCTAACATCTGACACCCCAGACTAAACATCTGACACCTCAGTCTTGACATCTGACACCTCAGTTTAAACATCTGACACCTCAGTCTAAACATCTGACACCCAGTCTAGCATCTGACACCCCAGACTAAACATCTGACACCCGAGTATAAACCTCTGACACACCAGTTTAAACATCTGACACCTCAGTCTAAACATCTGACACCCGAGTCTAAACATCTGACACACCAGTCTAACATCTGACACCTCAGTCTAAACATCTGACACCCGAGTCTAAACATCTGACACACCAGTCTAACATCTGATACCCCAGTCTAAACATCTGACACCCCAGTCTAAACATCTGACACCCGAGTCTAAACATCTGACACACCAGTCTAACATCTGACACCCCAGACTAAACATCTGACACCTCAGTCTTGACATCTGACACCTCAGTTTAAACATCTGACACCTCAGTCTAAACATCTGACACCCAGTCTAGCATCTGACACCCCAATCTAAAAATCTGACACCCTAGTCTAGACATCTGACGCCCCAGTCTAAAATCTGACACCCCAGTCTAACATCTGACACCCAAGTCTAACATCTGACACCCCAGTCTAGCATCTGATGCCTCAGTCCAAGATCTGACACCCCAGACTTAACATCTGACACACCAGTCTAACATCTGATACCCCAGTCTAAACATCTGACACCCCAGTCTAAACATCTGACACCCGAGTCTAAACATCTGACACACCAGTCTAACATCTGACACCCCAGACTAAACATCTGACACCCGAGTATAAACCTCTGACACACCAGTTTAAACATCTGACACCTCAGTCTAAACATCTGACACCCGAGTCTAAACATCTGGCACACCAGTCTAACATCTGACACCTCAGTCTAAACATCTGACACCCGAGTATAAACCTCTGACACACCAGTTTAAACATCTGACACCTCAGTCTAAACATCTGACACCCGAGTCTAAACATCTGGCACACCAGTCTAACATCTGACACCTCAGTCTAAACATCTGACACCCGAGTCTAAACATCTGACACACCAGTCTAACATCTGACACCCCAGACTAAACATCTGACACCCGAGTCTAAACATCTGACACACCAGTCTAACATCTGACACCCCAGACTAAACATCTGACACACCAGTCTAACAACAACAACAACAACAAAGTAAACATCTGATACCACAGTCTTAACATCTGACACCTCAGTTTAAACATCTGACACCCCAGTCTAGCATCTGACACTCCAACCTGTCTAGCACTCGAATTCTCCCCAACCGGCACCTCCCAGAAGCCGCAGTCCGATCCACACGGTGGACGCCTCCTCGGCCGAATCAACCCTGATGCTCCTGTCGCCGCCAACAACGCCGCTGCAGACGGCTCAGCGACGCGGCTCGGTTGGTTCAGTTCGCAGCGTCGGGCCGTTTCAATTCGGCCTGGCCGAATCCGCCGGCAGTGGAGGCGGCGGCGCCGGCGCTTCAATCAGCGTCTCCGTCGTCAAGCGGATGCCGTACCCGACACCCGACGCCGGCCTGTTCGGCATGTTCGATGGCGACGCCGGAGACTCGGCGATCGCCCGACGACTGCAGGCGGAATTTTGTCGCGCCTTCAAGTCGGAACTGCGCGGAGTCGCCGCCAACGCTGCCGCCACATCGGCGGCATCTTCGGGATCGTCAACGACTGTGGCGCTGTCGTCGCCGGAGGGCGTGGCTCTGCGACGGGCGCTGCTGGCCTGTCATCGACGATTGCGCAATCTGGGGAGGCGACGCGGAGCGGCTTGCGCGGCCCTGCATCTGAAACGGTGGCACGGGAGCTGGCAGGTTAATTGATATGGAGTTCCAGAGGGAATGCGTAAATAGGAAACCCCGAAAGGGGAAATCCTTGACTAATTTATAGAAATAAAATATTCTCTGATAAAAAATTTACTAAGTTACCAAAAATTGAAGCCCAAAAAAATCTTTAACCGTATTGTAAAGCATAAATTTCTATAAGAGCTTGATGACATCTCGACGGAAATCCTGACAGGAAATTCCAAAGGGAAATCCTGACGTGAAGTCCCAATGCGAAATTCCAAAGGGAAATCCTGACGGGAAATCCCAAATGTAAATCCCGACTGGAAATCTCGAAGGTAAATATTGACGGAAAATCCCAAGGGGAAATCCTGAGAGGAATTCCCAATGGGATTTCAAGTGCAAAGACACCACGCTATACCCTTTGGGATTTCCTGTCAGGATTTCCCTTTGGGATTTCCCTTCAGGATTGCCTGTCAGGATTTCCCCTTGGGATTTTCCAAATTCTCCAGGACAGGAAGTCTTAAAGGGAAATCCTGACGGGAAATCCTCGAAGCAATTTGAAATTCGATATTTTTTCAAGGAACTTTAAACTAAAAGCCTTTCAGAAAATAACTGAACGGATGTAGTTTTCATTTTTAAACTTTATTTTTTTGAACCAACTCACAGGCAACCATTGCCAACGCTGGCGACGTGGAGGTCCTGCTGGTGCAAAGACACGGCGCTGTGCCAACAGGCCGGAAGTTGACGCGCCGATTCTTGGCTCGTTGCGATCGTGACGAAGCGAATCGAGTTGTACAAGCCGGAGGCGTCATCACTGATGACGGTCGAGTGAACGGCCAGTGCAGGTGACTGATGAGCAATAAATCAAAGCACGACAATAAACCTAGTTTCTCGAATAGCATGTTACAATTATCCGTTGACAGGTGCACCAGGATGTTAGGTTGGTCCTCGCTTCATCCAGTCGTGATTCCTGATCCTCAATTGACCCAGCTGAATCTCACGGAGGCAGACGATGCTCTTGTGATAGCGAATCGAGGCCTGTGGTCGTACGTTGAGTACGAGGAGGTGGCCGCCGAGGTTGACAGAGCGGGGCATCCAGTAGCTGCCGCCAAGAGGTTGATCGATTTGGCGCAGGTGAGTAAGGCTGAAAAAGTCTTTAATGGAGAAGTTAGTTTGAAGAAAACAGCATGCCAGTCACTCCATTCTACTAATATACTTGTAAAAGATAGCACAATCCATTAATTTATCAGATGTCCTTGATCTATCATACGTATGAGATATGGTATATTCCTTGGAGGAACCGGATCTTAGGATGTCAGACAAAACACGATTCTTGGATTGTAAGAGATAGTCTACTGCTAGTAGAAAGTTAGTAAAATGCTCTAAAAACTAGCAGGAAAGACGCAGAGATTGCTCTATACAAGAGCTTTGAGTACAAGTTGAAGTTCTGTTAAGCTAGCTAGAGGTGGAAGACAGCCGAGTTGTTGTTGTGTGAGGTCGCCTAAAGACGCTTAAGAGAGCAGAAACCGGTTGCGACAGTCCTAGAAGAGGTTTAATTCCACTTTTAGATTGCTCACATGGAGGAACCGAATTTGCGGGATAGCAAACACAGTGAAGCAACGCAAAGTACAGGAAAAAACTAATTCCACACACATGCACACTCCCTAATCAGTCGCACGGCTCATCCGACAACATCTGCATCCTAATCGTTAAAATCCGTCCCGAACTGCTGTGCAAGCCGGCAACATTCGCCGACGAAGACTACGCAGAGCTGGCCTCTTCCGTGTTCAGCTTCGGCTCCGACCAGTCCGACGACGCGTCCAGACGCGATCGCCTGGCCAGCGGCATGCGTAGTCGGCTAGCTGGCGAGGTGAAGCGTCAGGAGCTCGACACCGATCTACTAGACGTGTTCAGCAGCGCTGGCGTCTCGGAGTCGTCCGATCAGGTCGACCAGGCCGGCTGGACTTGGCGCCGACGATCGGACGCGAGGCGAGACCTCAGCGCCGGCATGTCCGGCCTGATGCTGCACGCGCACGCCTCGCTGACGGCGTCTGACGTTGGCGACGATTGGAGACGCCGGCATCAGCAACGACGACAAAGCAGTGACAAAACTTTTGACTGCGGCGCTGGTGAATCCTTGGACAGTCGCAGGTCGTCGATTCCTAGCGGCAACAGCTTGGTCTTTGATGACGTAGAATTTCGGGACTCCGAGCAAGGTGAATGAACCAAATCACTCGGTCTATTACGCTCGTACCCGCTTCTGAGTCCCGACAGGAGAAGCACTTTAAATACTTTGAAAGTCAGTTTGGGAAGCTTTTTTCCAAAGAAATTAGAGAGAGGGTTTAAACTAAAAACAAATTTTTGTTCGAACATACATGTAAATTTACTAAAAATTTTCTGTTATTCTTCAGCATCAGCAACATCACCAGCTAGAGCAACTAATCATGTCCAAGCTCAATCACCAACAAAGGCACCAGCTCCAGCAACTAATACAGTACCAAAAGAGGCACAAGCTCCAACAAAAGTTGCATCAGCAGCTCAAGGACAAGCTCGAGCACCGACACACGCACAAGCTACTGCAAAAGCTTCAGAAGTTAAAAACAGCCAGACGACCGCCAGTCAACTTCCCATGCGCCGGCATCTAGTTGACACTGGAACAGAAGCTGAAGTACCCGGATGCGATTTGCGTCGAAGCGTGCAACTTCAAGTGCCGTCAGCCAGGGGCGTGATGCAGGATGAGGACACATGGCTTTGAGTTTTAGATTCTTAAGTTTTTTCAAGGTGGCAAATTTCAAAATTCTTTTGCTTTAACGAAATCGATTAGTTAGGCCTCAGGTTTAAATTGCAAATCCATCTTAATTTCACGTCACGTGACAACACGCATACATGTAAAATATATTCCCTGTAATCTCTATCAGTGCACGTACGTGTGGACTTATAAGTGCGCGAATTCGTCGCAATGTAATTAAAAACCTTATAACCTTAATGACTTACAGGTACAAGTACTTTTAAACTAGACAAAATTTCTGTTATTCGTAATCAAAAGTGCATAAAGTCCGTTTTAAACGTCACACTTTTGTTTGACTTTCAAAAGCGCAGCGATTAAGTACAGTTTGATAGGGTACACAGCATGAGTAGGTATGTATCTGATTGCTACTCGATCAAGAGAACACAAAATGTAGAGATTTTATTACGCAAAACATTTATAGGTTAGTTTCCTACATATAATTCACATACAAATATGCAGCTAAAAGTACACTACTGGGAGTAGCTCTTACGTAAAAAAACATTTAAAAAAGATTTTTTGAATTAAAAATAATATTTAACATTTTGTTTCAAAGAATAGAACAGTATACAGCTTTCTGAATGTAGTTTCTGCGTTATAGAAAAACATTAGCTCTAGTATGGGTTACGAAAAGATTATGGCTAAAACAACTATAAAACCGAAGGATAAAAATGTCTCTCCTTTCATTTTAAAGGCAAATTTTCTGCTGTTATTGACGATGAATATTAGCTTCAAAAAAACTTAAAATGTCCTTATAGTGGGAAATAACTGTTTTGTTTTAATTGGCAGCCAAACAGCCAAGTTCACGCTGGGTGACTGACAGCTAATTAAAAGAGAGAAACAAACCAGGTTTTGAGTAAACGTGCATAAATGACTTCACAACAAAGGATTACACCGCAGCTTAAAATGGTGAAGAACAAAAAATGTAGGTAAGTAAAAACAATGTAAAAATTTGAAACTATTGACCATCATGCACTATTGATGCTGCATGAATAGGCTATGATTTGATTACGCTGTTCAGCGCACCAGAATGGCGATGAAGTCGGCATCCCGGATGGTGTTAGCCATAGGTTGGCTGGGATCGGAGCTGTACACGATTCGTGGTACCGGATGAGAGTATCGGTACATTGAGCACCCATCGTTCTGCGAGTCCAGCACTGCCATGAGTGCAAAATCTTTTGGACATACACCATAGTTGAAGCTGACGAAGAACCGCCTCAGAATTTTATTGCCAGTGGCACCTTCGATGCTGAAGTAAGTTGGTGCTCCTCGACGCCAGGTCCGTCACGGGCCAGCTCTCGATCAGCCGCGCCTTGCTGAACCAGCTCAACCTGCTCACACTCTCGCTAGACGAGCCCACATCGAACACGAGCCTCACCGCAACCCTCGACCCAGTGTACAGCTGCACGATCAAGTGCTTGTAGGTGAGGCCAGAGATGAGGCGCTGCATTTGGTCGAGCAGGCGCGAGCGGAACGTGTCCGGCAGAGCGGCCACATCCGGGTGAGCCGGCTGAAGCGCAAAGTCCGAGCTCGCCGCCGCCGAGCTGTCGGTCATCACGTCCCACACCGTGCGACCGCAGCCGCTCTTCACGCTCACGATGAGGTGCTCGAGACCGAGCAGGCTGGCCGGCATGAGCACAGCGGAGGGACAGTCGGCTGCAGGGCACAGCTGGTAGCGAGGGCACACAGCTTTGGTCACGCGACAGGCGGAGCTCGGCGGCAGGGACAGGATCGCAGCGGACGGGACAGGCGACGTAGCGGCAGCGAAGGCGCAGGCGAGACTGGAAGCTGAGCCGAGCGACACCGAATCGGAGCAGTTCGGGAGGAAGTAGTAGCGCTTGAGCTCGATTCGGCTTACGGGGCACTCAGCTGCTGAGACTTTATTTGTCGTCAGCTTTAGGCAAAGAAGCAGCACGATGATAAAGCAGTTTCCTGCTAGCATTGTGCAGTGTTTTTGTCAGTTCCGGGGCTCAATTGTTCGTCAAAGTGCTGTAGTCTGTCTTCTTGTGTTAATATCGCGCTCTACCCTTTAAACTTACCCCGATGCAGGGGAAGTTGAATTTAGATTTTGTATTCCTTGCACGTGTTAAATCTGCTAGCCAATAAGATCGGCTGAACACCCGGTTTGAGAGTTTTTTGCTTTGCTGTCATTTTTTTTCTCTCATACTGGCGTATTTCATCCTTGACAACCAAAGCTTACTGGCATAACTCACAGCATCGGTACACGATGCCCACGTTTCCCCCCTATGCGCGTATTTATCTTTGCCCCATCAATTCACATTAACAGGCACATGTAATTATAGAATTTACCTAGGGAAAGTGTTTCTGTGTGACAAATAGGCGTGTACTTTTACCTAAGATCTTTTCTGCTTCATGCCTGCCTCGTGTTGAAGCATCTGAAACCCTCCAGAGCGTCGAAGGTTTTGTCTGTCCGCGAGGTAGCTACTTTGTTTAACGTGTATTCGCGCATCGATCAGATGGTCTTTGAGTAGCAACTGTATGGTACTTATCCTTGTATCCGTAATGCACCCGCGATCAATACCTTTTTCAAAAGCAGCGGTAAGCAAAGACATTCATGCCCTTTATTAGGATTTAGCCAACTATCATTGCTCTCTAATGGCCATTATACGCTCGTATCTTTGGCTTCAAACTTCCTAGATCCACATCACGGAATTGATGCAGAATAAAATCCTGTTAAAAATTGAATTACACATGTACATTTTTATTGCTCACAGAAATGCGATCTGACAAGTTTTGAGTAATTTAAAAGAACCAGTCGATAATTTCACGCAGTAGTTGATGCTTTAGCTGTTTGGTAACTAATACGGCACATACAGTTAACTGTACAGTTGCGACTTAAGGTCGATACATCTATATTAATACTTTGTAGATTGATCAATGAACAAAACAACCGATAGAATATTAAGTTGTTTTATCATAGTAAGCTTTGAGTCTAAGCTGAATAAAGATCGCGCATTTAGTATCCCGGTATACAAGGGGGGACAGTGGCTCGGCGGTTAAGCGCGTCTGCCTTGTGTGCCACTAGTCGAGGTTCGACCCCGCGTAGTAGTTCGTTTATTTTCCCTAGCGTGGTTTCCTGTGCAGGGTCACTTTAATTTGGGGCCTTGTGCACGAATTGGTTGGGCTTTGGGCCAGTTGTGCAATTTACACCCATGAGGGCAACCCCAAGGCATAGAGAGTGTACATTCCTGGAACCGCCGCTTGTACACCCTATGTGAGTGCGTTACTGGGTGCCGGCCTGTGTGTGTGTGTCTATGCCTGCATACCGTATTTAGTGTGACTGAACGCGCTTCAGGAGTCAGCACAATGGACAGTCATGCCCAGTCGCTGGTTTTGGGGACGATTTCGCTTTAAGCGTCAAAGTGCCTGCAGTGCCTACAGCCCTCCTGCAGATTTAGCGTTTTAGCTTTTAGATTCGAAATCGAAGCACTAAACGATTGATTATACGCTCGTCCTTGGTCTGCAGTTGAAGTGCTTGGACTGCAGAAAATAAAACTAAAAAAAATTAACTACTATCGCATCAGGCGCGCAAACTGTAAAGATAAACTACGAACGTGGGACTGGCGCGGATCCAGGGGGGGGGGCCAAGGGGGCCTAGGCGTGCCCCCCAAGGCGGCGCAGACAGACATTTTAAATCACTTATGTACTCAACAGAAATCTCCCTACGCAGCTAGAAAATCTCTGCAGCAAAATTAGTCTCCCGAAAAGCATAAAATACTTCTGTGCATTTAGAATATCTTCTAAATAGAAAGAAAATCTCCCTGAGCAGTTAGACAATCGCCCCGAGCACTTGAAAAATCTCCCAACCAGCTAGAAAACTTTTGAGAGCACTCAAAAAATCTCCCCCCAGCAGTAAATTAGAAATCCCCAAACAGAAAGAGAAGCCCGCCAGCAGTTAGAAAATGCCTTTCGAGCACTGAGAGTCTTTCCCCAACCGAAACTTCACAACACCGAAACTTCACAGCACCAAAACTACGATCACACCGAAACTTCACAGCACCAAAACTACGATCACACCGAAACTTCACAACGCCAAAAAGCTATATAAAGCTAAGCTCTGGTTATACTTTTCAGTGTTGTGAAGTATCGGTGTTAAGAAAAGTGGCCTAGGCATAGTGAAATTTCAATGTTGTGAGGTTTCCGTGCTGTGAAAGAAATTGCTTTTCGGCATTGTGAAATTTTGTTGTTGTGATAGCGACCCAAGTGAAATACTCGTGGCTAACTAAACTTAAAGGAACCTCTTTTAACACTTTAACTTCAAAATTTTGTTCAATCCACAAAAATCCGCAAATCAGAAAGCATTCTTGGTTACTTAAAGTTGGCTTGGGCCCCCCGTCAAGAAATTCCTGGATCCCCGCCTGGCGTGGGATAATATTTTCAGCTTCCCCTGGTCTCTGATGTTTTTACGAAGATCGGCTTCACTTTTTTGCATTATAGCGGCATTATAAGCTTAGGCTCAATATTCTCTGCATGCAACCATACCTAGATAAATAAAAATGGAGTTAAAAAAGAAGCTTTTATCTTCTTAATCTCAAAGATCTTATCCCTCTTTCAGAATGCTCGTAAGAATAAGACCAGAATAAAATATGCCTCACTGGTACTCGTAGCTAATGCCTAGTACCAGGGAACTTGGTGTCAGGCCAACATGGGGCCTAGTTGAAAGAAGCCTGTCGTGATAAAACATGGCAACGTTTAGTGTGAAATGCAGAGTGAGTAAAACACAGAATTGAATGACGTGGCTAAGTAAGGAGCTAAATTACTTCAAACATTGGAAGACCATGTTTAAAATTGTCACAGCCCCCATTTTTGCATATGTTCCTTGTAATTTCTGATTGGCAGTATACTCGTAATGCATCACTTTATTGTCTAAATCAAACAACCGAGTAGTCTTCGTAGCTAGTAGTACAAAATGCTGGCAGCGTTAGTACTTTTGTCGGGAAAAAATCACAAAATTTAAAAATTTAACAAAGCAACATAACTAGTAGGATTTGACAACTAGCTTTCAAATCGACCTATGGGAAAAAAACTGCATAAGTGTATTTTTTAATTAAAAAAGGATAACAAGAAAACTTTCTATACCCTTTTCTAACAATGCCAAAAAATGGAAACACTAGAGGAGGACTTGTATCTATCTATAAAAGTCTTAATGCAGCCAATAATACTTCCTAGTAAAGGCGTTTGTATAGCTCTCGAGAAAAATCACGTTACTACTCGTAATATGCTACTGACGGTGAGATACAAAGTAATGCAAGTATATCCTCCTTCAAGTTCATGGAGGTCAAGCAACTGCCTGCCTAACTGATGTACTCATAATTTGATAACGGTTCAGCATAGCCGGAATTAATCAGCAGTCATTAGTTATTATTTGATATCCTTTTATTAGTTTTGTCTCACACGGGCTGCTCGCAAACTTCAAGATTGGCTTCGAGTATGTCTGACTGACGCCAAACCTGCGATTCCGCCGTCAGTGAGCGGTCTTTGTTCACATCCAGGCCCTGAAACGCTGTTTTTGTAGATTAAAGATTTGTGACACCGAAATTTCCATACCTACGAACTAGGGCCCTGTTTTGCTATTTACCGAGTCGCTATAAGCGAATCTAATCGATTGAAAGTTGTTTGAAAAAAAATACTTATGTAGCTAACTGATGCATCATGGCTGTTCTCTATCTTATTTTCAAAAGCACAAGATTGATCTAATTCAAATTCTAATCACCTTTAACAAGAGCATCTGTTGTGCACTCAATAATAAATACTCTAAAATGTATCTGCTGTGGATCTGTTACTTAAGGCTAAGATCTTCAAGCTATCAATACAACAGTGGATTAACAAAAACATTCATCCATGGGGTATATCAATTAAAGAAAAAACAGGAGTCAGCAAAAAGGTTTCTTTAGTTATTCGACCAGTGCAGCTTTCGTGCAATCAAAAATCAGGAAAAATAAAGAGTTTAAAAGTACGCGTCGGCAATAGAGAGCATATGCCGTAAGGCACACAACAACCATGATAAATTTTAAAAAAACTTATGCAGTAAAATAATAGGAATAAAGCAAAAATATTTGTTTAAAAATCAATACCATCAACAGACTATGATAAAGAAAAGTAAAAACGTAAACTTGCCTGCATACCGTCACACATAAAGCATTAAAAAAACAATATGCCTCTCAAATTTTGTCTCAAAATCGGTTTATGCTTATTTAGAGGAGAAACTTGCTGCTTCCAAAAAATCTTAAGAATTAACAGAGGTTATCAGTACACAAAAAGAGAGATGGAGCGCCTTTACTCATGGGCCTGCATTGTCCACTAGCTTTTTGGAAAACAATAACAATAATCGTAACAAAGAAGTGTCCTATTAAGAAAAGATAAAATAAACAATTTTAATATAAATACGGTGGTAATAAAACTGGAATGATTAAATCCATTTTTTTGGAATCCTTAATCACTAGTAGGGTTTCTTTCGGTGCAGTAACTAAGTAAAAGAGGACATTTTACAACGAGTCATACACGTAGTGAGAACATGAACATGTAGGAGTAATGTGAATAAAAAATTCTGAAAAAAACCTAAAGAATTAAAATATGCTTGCGTAAGTTGCTTGTCATTTGATTGCTGTTCAGCGCACCAGGATGGCGATGAAGTCGGCATCCTGGATGGTGTCAGCCATGGGACGGCTCAGATCGGAGCTGTACACGATTCGTGGTACCGGATGAGAGTATTGGTACATTTTGCAGTAATCGCTCTGCGAGTCCAGCACTGCCATGAGTGCACGATCTCCGGAACAGCCATTGTAATCAATGCTGACAAAAAACCGCCTCAAGTTCAATCCGAGAGCTTCTCCTTCGATGCTGAAGTAGTTGGTGGTTCTCGACGCCAGGTCCGTCACGGGCCAGCTCTCCACTAGCCGCTCCTTGCGGAACCAGTTCAAGTTGCTTATCTTCTCAGCAGACGAGCCCACGTCGAACACGAGCCTCACTGCAACGCTCGACCCAGTGTACAGCTGCACGATCAAGTGCTTGTAGGTGAGGCCAGAGATGAGGCGCTGCATTTGGTCGAGCAGGCGCGAGCGGAACGTGTCCGGCAGAGCGGCCACATCCGGGTGAGCCGGCTGAAGCGCAAAGTCCGAGCTCGCCGCCGCCGAGCTGTCGGTCATCACGTCCCACACCGTGCGACCGCAGCCGCTCTTCACGCTCACGATGAGGTGCTCGAGACCGAGCAGGCTGGCCGGCATGAGCACAGCGGAGGGACAGTCGGCTGCAGGGCACAGCTGGTAGCGAGGGCACACAGCTTTGGTCACGCGACAGGCGGAGCTCGGCGGCAGGGACAGGATCGCAGCGGACGGGACAGGCGACGTAGCGGCAGCGAAGGCGCAGGCGAGACTGGAAGCCGAGCCGAGCGAAACCGAGTCGGAGCAGCTCGGGAGGAAGTGGTAGCGCTTGAGCTCGATTCGGCTTAAGGTGCACTCAGCTGCTGTAACATCAACGATGCAATAATTGCTTGACAAAAGCAGCAAAGATAAAAGGCAGATAGCCCTCATTTTTTGTCACTTGACTATCTAGTGTGGAAGCCTCCGAGCGACTCAGACCTCGAATAAAACCAACCGAATTTTATAGCTATTTAAGCCGCTCTGTTTTTGTATAGAATTTCTTTCAGTCGTATCCACTGAGCGCTGAATTTCCTTCTGAGAAAATCGACAGGTGGAAATTTTCTTGCGTATGTTAAAATTTTTGTCTTAAAGATTTTTCCATAGGATTTCATTGTTGTCATTCATATCTTGGGTGATGCCATTGTATGCTTTTCGTTAATCGCTAGTATGTTTTTTGCATTCTCTCCTGCAGATGTTGGCCCCAGTTAGACCAAGGACTGCACGGAAGACAGTCGTGAATCGCTGAACTTGTTCTCACATTCGACTCGGTATATAGAAACGAGGTCGCGACAGACTGGAAAGGGATTCGCAATTGAACTGACAGCCATGCAGCAAGAAGCATCATCAAACACCTGCAATTTAACAATGTTTTTTGAAGAGTTTGCATTTTGCAAGGCACTACGATCAATAGTAAAGGGGTCGTGACACAAGGTCGAAAAACCATAACGTCGAAAGACACTTATAGTCACAAGGTCGAAATGTCATAAGGTCGAAATGCCACAAGGTCGAACAGTCATAAGGTCGAAAAGCCACAAAGTCGAAAACCTAAGCAGCCTGACGGTGGCTGCTTATGACATTTCGACCTTGTGACGGTGGCTGACATTTTGCTTTTTCGACTTTATGACATTTCGACCTTATGGCATTTCGACCTTGTGACATTTCGACCTTGTGACGTTTCGACCTTATGGCTTTTCGTGTTTCGACGTTATGGTTTTTCGACCTTGTGACAGCGACCCATGGTAAAGTTTGTGAATAGCTACTTACTTTAGTTTGAATGCGTCACATTTTTATTTGCTTAGATAGCACGCCAAACAGAATTTTGAGCTCTCCTGATTCTTCGTGGTTTGCCTTTTAAATATACAGTTTCAGAACAACATTTTGCTCATCTCTTCTCACCATTACTTTCAACACGCTTACCTACTTACATTTTTGAGGCTCCGAGTTACATTTACAACGATTTCTGCCCAAACTTGCCTACTGTAAGTATGCATGAGGTTATTTACTCTAATTTTTTGTATCCTTGTGAGAGACCCAAGACAATTTTTCAAGCACTACCATAGTAATGCGTGGAAAAAACTCGTTAAGAAAATCAGTTCCATAAAATCAGTTTTTAATTTTATATATGGCACACTTATCATCCAACAACAACAACAACAAACTACACTGCGCCAGAGAGTAATGGGGGCAGTGTCAGATGGCGCGCCACAGAGCCAGCGAGCGGACAAAGTCCGCCCCACCGGCTGTGTCGGGCGCCCCGGCGTCGCTCAGCAGGCAGTCCACGTATCGCCGGGTTCGGGCCTGGCCCCTCCTGAACGGGCCGTGCAAGGTCAGCAGCAGGATGTCCTGGACAGGTTGGGGGCAGTAGTCCTCGGCCGGGATCACGTGGCCCGCCAGTTGAAGTCGCCGCTGGCGCAGGATGACGGACGGGCGTTGCAGCTGGGCCCTCTCGTACAGGGCCTGGGTCCCGACGCTCTCGTTTACTTGGAAGGCCGCCCGGAGCAGCCCCGAGTGCGCCGAGTCCAGCTGCCGCTCCAGCGTAGCCGTCAGCGTCCACGTCTCGGCGTTGTACAGCAGGACGGTTTCGACAACCGCCTGCCATAGCCGAGCCCTCTGGCGGTCGGGCAGCGCTTCAGACTGGAGGACGGCACGAACCGATCTAAAGGCCGCCCACGCAAGTCCTCTGCGCCGCCGCAGGTCTTCCTCGACGTAGGGCACCAGACCGCCGAGGTAGGTGAACCGCTGACAGCGTGCGAGCGTGATGTTCTGCCCGTCTGCGCCGCGGCACGTCAGGTCCGCTGGAATGTCGGCCGGCACGGTCAGCACCTCGGTCTTCAGCGTGTTGATGGTAAGGCCGACGCTTGAAGCCACCTCAGCCAGCCTGTCGATCTGGCGCTGGGCGCCTTCAACGGTCGAAGACAGGAGGGCGAGGTCGTCGGCGTAGCCAAGCACACTGAGGCGCTTCTCACTGTGGCGCCGGCCGATGCGTCTGCGCAGCAAAAAGCCGTCGTCAGCTGAGGGGAGTGCGTTGCGGAGCACCCAGTCCAAGACCAGCACGAAGAGGAACGGCGCTAGCGTGTCGCCCTGCAGCACTCCAGACGAAGTGTCGAACAGGTCGGATAGGCCGTCCGCCGTGACCACAGCAGCGCGTGTCGCGGTAAAGCGACATGATGGCGGCGATCAGCTGCTGCGGCACCCGATAGGCCTCGAGGACGAATGGGAGCGCGGCCCTCAACACCGAGTCAAACGCCTTTCGGAAGTCAACAAAGACCACGATCAGCGTCAACTGGCGGATGCGCGCCTCCTCGATGACACGGCGGAGTGCGAGAATCTGAGTCACTGTACCGCGTTGCGGCCGGAACCCGTTCTGCTCATAGCGGAGGTACGGGTCCAGCACCGACTGCAGACGAGCGAGAAGCAACCGATTGAAAAGCTTCGCGGTACAGGACATCAACGAGATTCCGCGGTGATCTTCTTTCCGCGTTGTCCCGGCCTTCTTCGGGATCGGCACGATGTGCGCTATGTTCCACTCGGTGGGCGCAGGGGCGCCGGCGAGCACGCGGTTCATGACGCCTGTGACTTGCGAAGCCACACAGCGGCGCCGCAGTGCCTCAAGCGGGACCTCGTCTGGGCCGAGCGCCTTGCCGCCTGGTGTTCTCCGAGCAAGCAGCAACACATCCTCCGTGGTGACTGGGCTGGTGCAGAAGTCCTGCTCAGCTCGTAGTGGCGTGTCCGCCGGGAGCGCGAAGTTGGCGGGCAGCGGTGGGGCGGGCGCGTTCACGATGCTGGCGAAGAAGTCGCGCAATTCATTCCTGCGCTCCTCCGGAGTGTCGCCGGCCAGATTCAGCGCCACACGCCTTTTGCGCCCCGTCAGAGTTCTAACGGCCGTCCACACCGCGCGGCTCTTCACGTCGGGGCCAGCAGCAGTGATGGACCGGACGGCGTCGTCGACTGCGGCCTGCTGCCGCTCTTCCAGAAGACGCGCAAACGCCTCCTCGGCGTCGCCCGTGGGCCGTCGGGATCTGCGGAGTCGCTTGATGTTCAGCCGCGCCTGCCTGATGGTCGGGTCGCTCTGCCAGACGGGCAGCGATCGCTGCGCCGGTCGCATCAGCGGGACCGTCTGTTCGGCAGCGGTTCTGACGGCGGTGCTGATGTCGGAGTACTCCGCCTCGCGCTGGTCGCCAAGCGCGGTGACGAAGGCACCCGCAAACTTTCGTTTCACGCGGGGGTCCAACAAGGCACGATAGTAGCGCCGTGGCCGCTGCTTCGGTGGTCGGTAGAGCGGGTCGTTAAGGCGCAGGTCGCAGAGCAAGAGACGGTGGTCGGACCGTAGGGCCAGCGGAGCCATGGTGTCACAGTTGATGACGCGGCGACGCTCTCGGGCGCGGACCAGCGCATGATCGAGTTGCGCCAGTCGCCTCGTGGCGTTGCGGCCGCGCGCGTTCCGCCGCCTTCTCTTGCAGCCCGCAAAGGTGACCAAGCGGGCCAGGGGCTTGCGGAACTGGGTGTTCACGGACACCAGGTCCAGCCGATCAAGCAGGTCCTCCAGGGCATCCGTGTTGGCGTTCTCGCGTCCCATGACGAATGGTGAGCGCTCGGACCTCCGCGGACCTGCGTTCAGGTCTCCGAGCACCACCAACGTATCACGGTTGGGCACCCCTTCCAGCTGCCCGGCGAGGAAGTCAAAGAAAGCGCTTGCTTCTTCTGGGTGAGCAGCTGTGGGTGCGTATGCGCAGAACAGTCGGATGCAGCGAGCTCGTAGTCGCAGGTCTACTCGCAGAAGGCGCGGAGACAACGACGAGCAGTGCACGCTTTCCCAGAGGCGCGGTCCAACCAGCACACCGACGCCGCCGCGACCGCGGCCGTCTGCCGACGTGTACAGGAGGTTCCACCCGGCGCCAAGGTCCTCTGACTGGAGACCTGGCTCTGCCACGATAGACACCTCCTGCAGCATGATAAGGTCCAGCTGTAGGTCGTGGGCCAGCTGGACGAGCAGAGTGCGACGCCAGGGGGCCTTCAGAGTCCGGCAGTTCAGCGTGCCGAGCCTGAGGCGACCACCTGGTACGGCTAGGGCCCGGTGACGTTGGGCCTCATGGTCCCCGGCGCCACCCGGCGGATCCAGATCAGAGACGGCTGGGGTTTGAGGCAACTGGCGTCTGGCAGCACCTCGGAGTCGCCCTCGTTGGTTGCGCTCACACCGGCGTTCTTTGCGGCGTTTCGCACTGCGCTGTCCCCTGCGCGTCTTGGCTGCCGCAGCCGAAGCGCGGCCCACCAGGCCAACCGAGGTCATCTGCTGTCTGATGGGCTGACCGCAGTGCCAGGAGGTGTCGGCTATACTTGCACGATTGTGCAAATATAATGGCCCTGCAAATATAATGGCCCTGCAAATATAATGGCCCTACAAATATAATGGCCCTGCAAATATAATGGCCCTGCAAATATAATGGCCCTGCAAATATAATGGCCCTGCAAATATAATGGCCCTGCAAATATAATGGCCCTGCAAATATAATGGCCCTGCAAATATAATGGCCCTGCAAATATAATGGCCCTGCAAATATAATGGCCCTGCAAATATAAGGCCCTGCAAATATAAGGCCCTGCAAATATAATGGCCCTGCAAATATAATGGCCCTGCAAATATAATGGCCCTGCAAATATAATGGCCCTGCAAATATAAGGCCCTGCAAATATAAGGCCCTGCAAATATAATGGCCCTGCAAATATAATGGCCCTGCAAATATAATGGCCCGTACCGTACCGTATGGTACCGTATGTACCGTATCATCCAGCTGATATATATTTATGTTTTTAGCGTATTTATAGAAATTCCATTTTCGCTACTAACCACTTTGCCAAGGTCTCGCCATCTGGATGCATTTCAGTAAAGAACCTTTATTTAGGATTGGTATGTACCGTAAGAAAAAATCACCCTTAGCAGTAAGTAGATCATGGGATCAAGCTCTAGAAGTCTAAAATGTCCTTACAGTCAGAATATCCATTGCATTGCGTTTAGGAGTTGCTAGCAAGTAGTATGAATTTGCAAACTGCACTTGAAGTCGGTTGTACAGTCGATGCTGTGACGATGTCAGATTTCATTTTTGTCAATAAAATTATCTGTCAGTTGGTTTGTATTGTTACTTAAAGTAAAGTATCAAGAAAATTAATTTTATTATTTTCTGTGTCAATTTTACTTCTTGCTTATATTGATTTTCAAGTCTTAAAAAAGAAATGGGTCGTTTTCACAACACCGAAATTTCAAAACACCAAAACTATATAAAATCGAAACTTCATAACGCCAAAAAGCTATATAAAGCTAAGCTCTGGTTATACTTTTCAGCGTTGTGAAGTTTCGGTTTTATGAAAAAAGTGCTTTCGGCGTAGTGAAATTTCAGTGTTATGAACACCCCCAATGAAACGTTACCTAATCAATAATTTCAATAAGTAAAATCTGAATTTACTGCTAACCTTTTAAATTAAATATATTTCCCACGCTAAGTTAGAAAAAGTTCACGCGCTGGACCAACTCGCTGAGATGCAAAGATGTAAAAATTAGTCTTCTTTTTCGTCACATAAATTTGGAGGTTCCACCGCGAAGCAAAAGCTCGAATCTGCAAGTCGCTAGAAAACCGCTACACAAAACAATCGTCGTTTTTTTAATCAGAGGAGGGCGAGAGGAACCTCCAGTCCGCCCATCTGCCCTTAAAAGGGCCGTTTTAGTACAGTAACATCTTGACCGTACTTACTGATGAGAGCTGGTCGCAACTTCTGTGATGCCAATTGTGCGCTGCATCCTATCATGACTGCAAGTCAATAAAGCCGGTACTCTTTAACGAACGAGTCATGGAGAATCTACGTCTGGTTAGTACGTCGCATTATAACATACTGGTGACAAAACGGCGCTATCTGTACCATGACTACTGGCCAGTGGCCCGATTTCACAGGCACCCAGCTACCTCCAGCAGTAACGAATTTACCGTCTCCTGACAGTAATTTCGCTACAGTAATAATCGACCTACAATAATTTGTCGTCACAAAAAACAGTTAAATCACGTGGGATCATGCTCCTCGAAATAATCCAGTCCAGAAGTCTTTACAACAACTGAATCTTGTCACTCTGTAGGCGACTATGCAGTTACTTGTTTGTAATTGGGTCATGAAATATGCTTCCATGCAGCCTCAGTGCTTTATGTCCGCAAAATAAACAAACTTTGGGAACTTTGGTGGAGAAAATCAGATATAAAGCTATAAAATAACAAGGCATTTTAACCGCTTTCTATCACGTCGCTGCATTGACGTGAATTCGATATAACAAGGCAATGACTAATTCGGCGTGGTAGTAGTCAAAGCGATCAGTTAGCGAGTTTCGAGTACCTGCAGTTGGTCACCCCTGACAAGGACTTCCCTCCTAATTTTAACTGCTCAGCTCGAAAAATAAACACTTTAAAGTATTAGCTGCATTAAAAAGCAGCGCTCTAAATTAATCGTAAAAAATAAAGAGGGTGTTCACAGTAGTTTAATAGTGGCTACAAGTACAAAGTGCAATAGAAGCGTAGCACAAGAAAAACAACATCTGTATCAGTAAAAAATGACAAAATTTTTCTATGCTTGTGCAAGTATACGAGTACATGTACATGTAAGGACAGAATATTAAAAGGGTAGCGAAGCAGAAATAATTTCAAGCAGTAAAAATTTCAAAGCTGTATATGAAGTAGTTTGTGCTTTCATCAAGGTTCACCGTACCAGGATGGCCATGAGGTCGGCATCCTGGATGGTGTCAGCCATGGGCTGGTTCGGGTCGGAGCTGAACACAATGCGTGGTACCGGATGAGAGTATCGGTACATTGCACAGTAATCGGTCTGCGAGTCCAGGACTGCCATGAGTCCGCGGTCAACTTCACAGCCTCCATAGCTAAAGTTGACGAAAAGCCTCCTTGAGCTCGCACCGAAAGTGTGACCTTCGATGCTGAAGTAGTTGGTGCTCCTCGACGCCAGGTCCGTCACGGGCCAGCTCTTGACTAGCCGCGCCTTGCTGAACCAGCTCAACCTGCTCACACTGTCGCTAGACGAGCCCACGTCGAACACGAGCCTCACCGCAACCTCTCGACCCAGTGTACAGCTGCACGATCAAGTGCTTGTAGGTGAGGCCAGAGATGAGGCGCTGCATTTGGTCGAGCAGGCGCGAGCGGAACGTGTCCGGCAGAGCGGCCACATCCGGGTGAGCCGGCTGAAGCGCAAAGTCCGAGCTCGCCGCCGCCGAGCTGTCGGTCATCACGTCCCACACCGTGCGACCGCAGCCGCTCTTCACGCTCACGATGAGGTGCTCGAGACCGAGCAGGCTGGCCGGCATGAGCACAGCGGAGGGACAGTCGGCTGCAGGGCACAGCTGGTAGCGAGGGCACACAGCTTTGGTCACGCGACAGGCGGAGCTCGGCGGCAGGGACAGGATCGCAGCGGACGGGACAGGCGACGTAGCGGCAGCGAAGGCGCAGGCGAGACTGGAAGCTGAGGTGAGCGACACCGAGTCGGAGCAGTTCGGCAGGAAGTGGTAGCGCTTGAGCTGGAGTCGGTTGATGGGGCAGTCAGCTTCCGAGGCTTTATTTGTCACCATCTGTTGGCAAAAGAACAGCAGGATAATAAAAAGTTTTTCCGCCATCATTTTCGGTGGTGCTAAGGATGAAAAAGATTGCACTTTCGAATACGATATGTGCCACGCTTTAAAAATGCACGCCAATTTCTTTTATATGCATGAAGCAACTTCGGCTCTCCGTAGCAAACCAATCCGACAGTGGCGCAACCAGAAATTTGTCAAGTGGTGGGCGAACCCTGATGAGTAAATTGGTTTGAAATGGGGGTAGGATCGGGGCTGGATAGCTTTTTTGTGAAAATTTGCCAACTGTTTTCTTCCTTTGCCAGAAAGGGATGGCGGTTGCCCCCCGCCCATCCCCTATAGTTGCGCCACTGCAATCCAATGATCCCTCAGGAGTTTAAGGTAGAAATAAGATATGTACTTGTTTGCGGTAATTTTTAAAATTATAAATAAATAAATTGTACAGCCAACGGCACAGCCGCAGCTAGTTGCGCGGCGCATCCGAGGGCTGTGTACAGCTTTCAGCCTTACGGGCTGGAGGGGCCGCAACACCCACACTATATTTACCCAGCTCAAACTGGTACCCAATCTCAGCTGGGTGGACTGAAGCAATGCCGGATTAAGTGCCTTGCTCAAGGGCAAAAATTGTCTTCTAGGGCCGGGACTCGAACCCACGACCTTCCGGTCATGAGGCTGGCGCCGTAGCCACTCGGGTACAACTCCTAATTTATATAGAGACTACAAGCAAAGCTGGAGGCACATTTATTGTTTTTTTTGAGGAAGCGAACATTGTTTATCATGCAACTGCGCAAGATAAGAAAATCAGAAAAAAATCAGAATGGTTTTTATTGCTAGTCAAATACGAGTAAATGTAGCTGCTTCAATCATTACTATAATTTAACGAGCAGTTAAAAGTGTTCTACTTGGTTGAACTTGGTTGAACAGACAGTACATGCATGAATAGGGATACGAAACGGGCATAAAGAAAGTCTTAATTCGACATTTTTCTATTCTGTTCCTCAATTAGTTAGTCAGAAGAAATACTTCGTGCACAAAGGAGCACATCTGACAGAATGAGTTGATAGCTCGTAGTGGCCAGTCAATTGTGACTCTTTAGCGAGTCAAAAAGAGAAACAAATGCAATGCAAGTATTAAGATGCTCATATGTTCAACATTAGAGTCGATAGACATGTAGATTAAGCGCCATTGTCATTAAAAGAATATAAATGGGTGGTGGACGCCTTCTCAATGGGTGTTGGAGCCGATTCTCAACGGGAGTTCGAGGCGATTCTCAATGGGAGTTGGAGGCGATTCTCAATGGGAGTTGGAGGCGATTCTCAATGGGAGTTGGAGGCGATTCTTAATGGGTTGTTGGAGCCGATTCTCAATGGGAGTTGGAGGCGATTCTCAATGGGAGTTGGAGGCGATTCTTAATGGGTTGTTGGAGCCGATTCTCAATGGGAGTTGGAGGCGATTCTCAATGGGAGTTGGAGGCGATTCTCAATGGGAGTTGGAGGCGATTCTCAATGGGAGTTGGAGGCGATTCTTAATGGGTTGTTGGAGCCGATTCTCAATGGGAGTTGGAGGCGATTCTCAATGGGAGTTGAAGGCGTTTCTCAATGGGAGTTGGAGCCGATTCTCAATGGGAGTTGGAGCCGATTCTCAATGGGAGTTGGAGCCGATTCTCAATGGGAGTTGAAGGCGTTTCTCAATGGGAGTTGGAGCCGATTCTCAATGGATGATGGAGGCGATTCTCAATGGGAGTTGGAGGCGATTCTCAATGGGAGTTCGGAGGCGATTCTCAATGGGTGTTGGAGGCGACTCTCAATGGGAGTTGGAGGCGATTTTCAATAGGCGATTGAGGCGATTCCCAATGGGTGCTGGAGGCGATTATCAATAGATGAACAATCGCACTATTCCCCCAAGGCAATACCAAATTTGGCCGTCTACAGCAGTAGTTTTTGTCTTTTCTCAAAGGAAACAGGAATGAACCGTTGATGATCCAATAATTTACTAACGGAATTCCTAAACATACGCGTAAGGACTCTTTGGTTTCGATCTTGCATTTTGCTTTTGAATACCGATGAGCGCTGGGACCTTGAAGAGGCGAAGAATTCTAGCGGACAATGTAACTTTTTCAACTCCCCTATACGTTGTTCACTTTTCGTGACTAAATTAACAAATAAAAACGAGCGTTTCTTCGTATCAAACAAAAATTATTCCTTGTCTTTAGAACAATATGCAATGAACTATTTGATAGTATAGAAGTGTTTATTATTATTATTATTAGTAGAAACGGAAAATTTGTAATAGGTGACACGTTTTCATGCAGTTTTAAAAAATTAATAGTAAGATGTTAATTTTATCATGATGTGTTGCTAGTGTTAGCCAAAAAGCTTTACAATTCATATAAAAGAAATAAAAATAAAACCCTAATAGCTTAGATTCAACCAGTAGACAGACAAAAGCAAGTAAGACATACAAAGAATTGATTTAGTATTACAAATCGGCCGTAGACCTAGCTGCATAAACTATTATTATACTTACATACTACAACATACTAATAGTAGTAAGTGCCGGAGCAACACACTCGGATAGTAGATTATTTTCATAAAGAAAGCAACACTAGCTTACAATATCCCCTAGTGGCTAACCAAAAAATACAGGCATATTTAAATTGACTACTATTATTAATAACATACCAATAAGTAAGGAAACAGGCAGCGACAATGATAATGCGTTGAAAAACAAGGACAACAATCGCACGTTTATGTTTTTTTTTCAAAGTTGTCTTTTGATTTAGCGAGACTGCGACCGCGAGCGAGAATAATTATTATCCGACGGGCTGCGCGAACGCGAGCGCGACGGCGAACGCGACATCGACGCGGCGCCGTCCTCTTCGTCGTCGTCGTGGCGCGCCCTCGGAGGCGGCGATCGATTGTCGTCCCTAGGCGAGGCCGATGGCGAGCGCGACGAAGCTCGAACTTCATCGAGCGTCTGCTGCTGCTGCGGCGGCGGCGGCGCCGGAGAACCCGACGAGTGTCTGCGACGTCGCCTGTCCTCGCCGCCGCCACCGCCGTTTTCCTCATCGGCGGCGTCGCGTTTGTCGGCGTCGCGCTGGCGATGATGCCGGTGCCGAGAGTCGTCGCGCTCATCGCGAGAGTCGCGGTCGCGTTCCCGGTCCCGGTCGCGGCTGACAGGAGATCGGGACCGACGACGGCCGGAGCTGCGACGCGGCGAAACAGGCGATCGGCTGGAAGAAAAGGGCGAGCGGGTTGTTTGGCAGATCAATTTAAGATCTCTGTACAGAGAAGCGTTCACGTTCACTAACCCCCTAAGCTGGTTCCGCTTTTCAGTTTTTTTACAGCTTTGTCTACTTTTCCGTCGTAAATTTATTCTCCCGTCTACCGTCTACTCTTTTATGTCCTCAGTCATACGAGCGCAACTTGGAAAATTCGGTCGGCTTCGGTGCGACTTACTTGGGGCAAAAGTTTGAAGGCCTTAAAAAGATCCCGCGAACCACCTCTTGTCTATATCTTCCTACTTGCTACGCTTCCTAAGTCAACTCTGCCCCGTCCTCAGTCTATACTCTTTGGTGTCCTTAGCCTATTCTCCCCCTAGCCAATCCAAATAATCGCAGCCAGCGCTCAGCTCACCTCCGATGACGATCCCTATCGCGATCCCGATCGCGGCCTCGGTCGCGTCCGCGATCCCTGTCCCGGTCGCGGTCGTCCCGGTAATCGCCGTCCCGATCCCGACGATGATCCATGCGGTCGCGTTCGCGTTGAATACGCATCATCTCGGCCGGGGTGCGCCGATAGCCTCGGGCTATTTCAATTTCAATTTGTCGGCCTAGCAACTGGGTACGGTCCATTCGGCGAATAGCTTCGCGAGCGTCGCTAGTGCGATCGTACGTGCACGGTTGGTTGAATCAAATTGCGACGGATTTAGGCGGATTAGCCGCGTCGGATTGAGTCGAGTTAAGGAACTTTTCGTGCTCGTTTGTTGTCAGCAAAAAAATTAACTGACGAAAATAGTTATGAAAAGCCTATATCAAGCTTACCTACTGACGATCAGTAGTAGCTAGGGCTGCTTGTTGATAAGAAATAATAAAAATGAAAATATAGATAAAATAAACAAAAAGCTGCCTGGAATAGAATAGTAAAATTGGCACGATAGCTGCATTGCATCTAGTGGATTGAATTGACAGGGCAACGTGTTGGCTGCATGGGCCAGTTGGAATTGAATCGATTTGATTGATTGACTTGTTTCCGATAGGCATAATTGGCATCCGTTGGTTATGAAACGAAACGCGCAAACATGTTGATTTTTGGTTTGCAGGCCGCAAAGCCGCCTGTTGTCAAATGCCTGTGTTGGGCCATTTGCTCTGCTTTAGTGTTGGAATAAAGTTTTTGCTAGCAATGCTGTCAGTTGTCTTAGGGCCGTTTATCGACCTGAGATTTTGCACTGTTAGCGCCTGATTGATTGATTGGTTTGGACTGTTTGGCACAATAGGCACAGTTGGTTATTTCAGTTGGCCTCTCATAACAGTTTCCTGAAGATAGTTTATTTAGCGAAACAAGTTGTTAAATTTTGAAGCAAAAATATTCTTACTGAAGAGTGATCGAATCTGAAATAGTGGACCCAGAATACTGTAAATAGCATTCAATAGAATAATACTAGTTTATTCAACACAGTAGAAATAGTGCTACCAAGATCTTTACCTTCAATAAAACGCCGATAAACAGTGCTAACATCAACAGAAAAAAACATTTAACCAGTAAACGGCTTATTTTCATCACCTATTCGAGTTACGTTTATCAAATTTTGTGGAAAAGGATATTCTACAAATGCATACCCTTTCATTCGTCCAGTGTAGTAGTCAAGCGGAATGGTTATATCGGTGATGTAGCCAAACTTGGAGAAGGCGCGTCTTAGATCATCTTGCCTGATGAATGAGGAGAATAATTTTATTCAATCACAGTCAATCAAGTGAGACATCAAACAAATAGACTTTAAACTAAGAAAGTGGCCCTGAGAAAGTTATCTTAGTTAAAATAAACTTTAGGCAACTTCTCTATGCGTAAATGCACAAGTCTGTAAGCTAGTAATGCAGAGTAAAAAATATAAGTTTATTGTGCAGAGTCTAATTCACATTCAGCAATACAGAGCTGGGTTCTTTTGTGCCAGAGGCCGACTGCGATGGAATTCCACAATTCAGAAAGCAATAAGAGTGGCAATATCATTTTTATCACTGGTATCCCTTCTGCAGGAAAGGGTTCAAGTTTGCTAGACACCCCTACTAAGCACACCATCTCTCAGGCCAATTGTACTAGCAAACCATTATTATGATATTGACTAATATGTTAGAAGGCATTTTTGAACCTAACTAAAAATTAAATATATAGGGTCTACTTAATGTATTAAACTTTATTACAATGGTATTTATTTTAGATGCCTATTATTTTTTAAGTTACTTCACAGTACTATGATATAAATTATAGAACTAATTATTATAAATGACTATTTAAAGACTATGATTATCTTTAGCATAGTCATTAAAAATAACAATTTCAATTGGCCAAATTAGATATCTAGCAAATTTTTTACTTTTAATAACATTATTTGTATAGAGATTATTCATTATTATTTTTTAAATTAAAAGACTAAAAAGACTTTGAAAATATTGTCAATCAAACAAGATTGTCATGTTTTCTATATATTTACTTAATATCCATTGATAACAATTTGATATAGCTAAGTAGTGCTATTTAAAGTTTTTGCAAAAAGATTTGTCTTTAAACTGATACTCCACTTGCAGTAGTTTCCTTAAGTTAATTAAGATAATAATGTGTACTGGGTTTATTTTTTGAGCTATATAGCATCTTGACTTTGAGAATTGCATCCTGAAATTTGATATAGGATGCCATTTTGCATCCTGATTTTTTTAATTCTTCACAATAAAAGACCTCTTAATTAGGACTTTAAAAAAATTGCACTCTAAACCCTGAAATTGCATCCTAAAATTAAGAGCATAATGCTATTTGCATCCTGTGCCCAGCAAAAAAATAAACCCAGAATGTGTAAGGTACAAAAATTGGCCCAAGATAAAATTATGGATAGTGAAATAACATTGTGATTGGGACCTGAAATATATATCAATGTGACATTAACAATCTTTACTTCTGATGCTTTGTAATATACATGCCATACTCAGGAAGGTGGCCTGCACGCAGGAATTTTCCCGCGTGCACAAGCCACACTAAAATTTTGGCGTGCAAAGTTGGCATGCAAATAGGGGTCTCAAGCCATGCCTAAATTTTCAGCGTACAAGTTTTTTCTTGGTGTGTAACCTTGGCGTGCAATTACAAACTGACAGTATATCAACAAGTCAGATATAGATGTATACACTATATATATACAATATATAAAGTTAAACGTGAACAATTGAATATTGATTAAACCACTAGTTGAGGCTACAGCCTACAGGCCTACAGCCTACATTAAAATTAAAATATCCAATAACTTTTAAATGCTCTTATTTTAAGACTCATGTAGACTTTTAGTATATTTTTATTCTTGAAATGTGAATAAAATTTTTTTGATACTCACTTTGTTCTTTGTAGCAAATTTCCATTTTTATATAAACTTTGTTTAATGTAAGTAGAAAATTTATTTAAAAATTATGGTTAATATTCAAATTCAGCATACGGCAAATTGGCATACATGATTTTTGGTAGTCAAGATTTTTGGCATGCAATAGAAACGTCATGTTAAGGGTTTTAAAAAATTGGCGTACATTGGCGTGCACCAAGGATTTTTGGCATAAGTATAGTTCCGTTTGTTAAATTATTTTGACTTCAGAAAACGAATCTGTGACTAATTTTAAGTAAGAATAACTACTGCTGATAAACTTGTTATACTGCGTATCTACTTCGACCATGAGCTGAGAGCCAAAAACTGTAGTCTGTGGCCAAAACTGAAATTTCAGACTGGCAATTGGGGTTAGGATTCAAGCAAGATAAGATATATAACAATGATATATAACAAGTATATAACAATTAGTCACTAGATTCATTTTCTGAAGTCAAAATAATTTAACGAACGGAACTATACTTATGCCGGATTTTTCCATAAATTGATTCCCGCGTGCACTTGCCACCTTCCTGACTATGGCATACATGCGCAACCTGAATCTTACCCTGCCAGTATGACATTGTTTAGTCTAAGTGCGACATTGTTTCTTACAAAAAGTGAGACATTCAGTGTAACTGTAAGTGCGACATAGCTTGTCAATGAAAAAATTTTGAAGGACCAAAAAAGGGCCTGCAAACCATTTTTGCCTGAATCTTCCCAATTCTTCTCTATTTTGCAACTTACATCAGCGATTTTGCGACATCCCTTGCTTGGCAGTCCTGTCACCCGGCTGATTCAGCCAGGTTAGCTGGGTGCTGCGCATCTATGCTTTGTAAATGCTCCAGACTACTAAAGTGTCAATGTTCATTTAGCCTACCTAGATGCAAATACTAGCCTAGGCCTACATTACAATATGGCAAAATTAAAAAAATATGCAAAAATCCTTTGTTGATTTGCCTTTTGTTGCTGTTCTTATTTAGAAACACTAATGTGATTAAAAGGCGCAAAGGTTTAAGGCTAAAGCCAAAGGATACTGTGTTTCTGCTCTTACATGCTATATGCCATAGGCCTAGCCGCCTAGGTATTAATAGGGACTAGGCCTAGCCTATTGTATACAGGCCCTAAATAAAAAAATACTTACACAGCTCGATTCGACAAATTTCTGATGTGAAGAACTCTTCCTTTTGCATAAGACATTTTGTCACCGTTGTGTAGCAACCTTAGAGAGTTAAGGCTTCTGCACTTAGTTAATAGTTATACGAAACACAAGTAATGTCGAAAATTCAGCAAGCTCAAGAGAATTAATAGGAAAAGTTACGCTTACGTACAATACATTGATCAATTTACAAGTAATGCTTTTTAACAAAGTAAAGTTTTAGTAAAAATAAATAATTATATATTTGCATAGCAAAAAAACAAAAGCTTTTATTTTTGATTTTTTAAAGTCTTACTGAAAGTAAATCTGAAAATTTTAAATACCATTTTTTCAACGGCAAATTTTACGAAATAGTGAATTTCACTAAAGCAACTTCTCAAGATCACGATCTCGGCTTAAAGATCAATATCTTCTCTAATTACTACTACTTAATAAACAAAAAGTATTCGTTTTTTAAGTCTAGATGGTCGTGTAGATATATGTGGTTTGTCTGGTTTTTTCTCTTTGACTTTGGGCAACTTTGATTTATAAAAATTTATGCAATGGTTTTTAAGCTAAGAGATAAAACCTAAATAAAATTGTTTTATTTTTCAAAAATAATAACATCTTTACCTGCTAGAACTGGGCTTTATAAGTAACTAAACAAAAATGTTTAAGCATTCAATTGTTTGCAATTTATATAGTAACTATATAGCTAATTTGCTAATTTTCTAATTATATGTAATTAGCCAAAATTTAAAAGTTTGCAAGAATTTATGCACTTTTCATTTTTAAATAGATATCCTACCAAAATTTTTTTTTCATAATTTTTTTTATTTTGTAGACATTTTATTTACTTAATACTTTGATAAATAGGATATAAATATAGCTATAATCTTTGCCAAAAATGGATACCCTCTTGCCCTCTCCATAGTCAGGCCACAACCAGGAAGGCAGTAGAATCCCTGGAATTTTCTGGTGCAAATCAGCAATTTACTGGCACATGGCGCACACTGTGCCGCATGCATGGTTCGGTGCATGGCACACAGCCTGGTGCACAATTGTGGAGCACACAAATAGTCTCTGTGCACAATTACAATGCACATAGAGGGTCTTGGTCACTCAGTGCCTATTGGCTCACTATGTGGCACAATATTGCCAAGTCATAAAATTGTTAATTTAAGTCAGAAATTTGATAAAAATTTACTAATTTGCAAGTGTAATTGCAATATAAATGTAAGATTTTGAGGAGAATACAAGCAAGTGTAGCAAGTAGGAGGATATAAAGAAGAAATGGTTTTTTGGTCCATCAAACTTTTGCCCGCAAGTAAGTGGATAAATGGTGCACCATAGTCAGGAAGGTGGCCTTTTAGAGGGAAAATTCCCATGCACACAAAGGGTCTTGGCACACAAGTGCGGTGCACACAAAGGGTCTTGGTGCATATTGGCATATAACCTAGTACAAAAGTATTAATAAAATAGGCAAAATAGGCAATGTAAGTTGCAAAAAGGTTAAAATGTAGCTAATTTGCAAAGATTTTGAGGAGATTACAAGCAAAAGCATAGCAAGTAGGAAAATATAGAGAATAAATGATTTGTGAGAGCTTTTTTGGTCCTTCCAACTTTTGCCCCTTAGTAAGTACACAAATGGCATATCTATGATGGCATACAGATTGTCTCCCCAAAATTTATTTTGACATACAGTGCCACCTTCCTGACTATGGATGGCACATAGACAGCACACAGATTGTCCTCTTAAAATTTATTCTGGTGCACACTGTGCCACCTTCCTGACTATGGATGGCACATAGACAGCACACAGATTGTCCTCTTAAAATTTATTCTGGTGCACACCATGCCACCTTCCTGACTATGGATGGCACATAGACAGCACACAGATTGTCCTCTTAAAATTTATTCTGGTGCACACTATGCCACCTTCCTGACTATGGATGGCACATAGACAGCACACAGATTGTCCTCTTAAAATTTATTCTGGCGCACACTGTGCCACCTTGCTGACTATGGGCCCCTCTCAACTTGCAAATGTCAATAGGATAGTGGGGTGACTGGCCTAGATGATTTTCTCTTCTCCTTCATTTCCTCCTTCCCTCCCTTTGACAAAGTGAGGCTTTGTTAGCTATTTACTTTCCATGTGAAAACCTTGCTAATCTAGATAGGTAAAAAAGTAGCCAACCAATGTAAATTATAAAATTTATCAAATTCAGGAAGGAAGTTGCAATACCCTATTGGAATAAGTTTGAAAAAACCTGAGGACATGTGATACTAGTGCAAAAAAGAGACATAAAAGTGCAAAACATGACACAAAATTTTTGAAGGAGCAAAAAAGTCCCAAAAGCTAATTCTCATATATATCTCACTCTTTACTATATTTTATTTGTATTTTCTCTTAATTTTTACAAACTTTGCAACTTTATATCACTGATTTTGTGACTTATCTTGGTTCAGCCATTGTTCTATGATTGTTCTGACAATATCTTTATCTTTCAATCAATTTATAAATAGCATTAAAATTTAATTAAAGAGCTTAAAAATTTCTTCATGTCATTTGTACAAAGAATCTAGTTTGTCTTAGATTTAGTAGTGTATTGTTAGATAATAAATAGAGGCTTCTACAACAGTCCATGTAAGTACCTTGCTCAAGGACCAGCTGTCTGCTAATATTGAATTTTTAACCAATTTAAGCTTGCCACCATGTCTGACCAATCAGACGAAGCCATCATAGCCAATATGAAATCATTAATGATTACAATTGGCGATTTAAAAGCCGATATGTTGCGAATGTTAGAGGACGACTCCAGACTTGACAATTGCTTTCGGGCTACTCAAGCTGAATCGGCCAGTCTGGCTCAGGCTGTCGCTGAACTTGAACAGCGTCTGGGTCGGGCTATCGAGCGGGCCAAGTCCGAGGTGCTGCCTGAGGTGGACTCCCGCCTGGCCGAATATCCCAAGGTAAAGCAAGTTTAACTAACAGGATGTTTAAATGTTGTTTTTAGGCTTTCCAGATCCTCAAGTTGTTGGTTAAGCTAGCAGCCTCTCAGATCCTCAGGCGGTTGGTTAGGCCACGATCCAGATCCTCAGGCTGTTGGTTAAGCTACCAGCCTCCCAGATCCTCAGGCTGTTGGTTAAGCTACCAGCCTCCCAGATCCTCAAGTTGATTGTTAAGCTAACAGCCTCCCAGATCCTCAAGTTGATTGTTAAGCTACCAGCCTCCCAGATCCTCAAGTTGTTTGTTAAGCTACCAGCCTCCCAGATCCTCAAGTTGATTGTTAAGCTAGCAGCCTCCCAGATCCTCAAGTTGTTTGTTAAGCTACCAGCCTCCCAGATCCTCAAGTTGTTTGTTAAGCTAACAGCCTCCCAGATCCTCAAGTTGATTGTTAAGCTAACAGCCTCCCAGATCCTTAAGTTGTTTGTTAAGCTACCAAACTCTCAAATCCTCAAGTTGATTGTTAAGCTAACAGCCTCCCAGATCCTTAAGTTGATTGTTAAGCTAGCAGCCTCCCAGATCCTCAAGTTGATTGTTAAGCTAGCAGCCTCCCAGATCCTTAAGTTGTTTGTTAAGCTACCAGCCTCCCAGATCCTCAAGTTGTTTGTTAAGCTACCAGCCTCCCAGATCCTCAAGTTGATTGTTAAGCTAGCAGCCTCCCAGATCCTCAAGTTGATTGTTAAGCTAACAGCCTCCCAGATCCTCAAGTTGTTTGTTAAGCTACCAGCCTCCCAGATCCTCATTTTGTATGTTAAGCCTCCATCCTGCCATGCCTCGATCCTTTCGGCTTCAATAAATATTAAATTAGTTGCTATGTACACCCGCCTACCAGGTACTGGAGCAGCTGCGCAGCGCTGAGCTGGTGCACCAAGCCATGTCCGTCATCAGCGACATCCAATGCCGTATGGCAAGCCTTCAGCACGCCACTAAGCACGGCCGCTATTTGGATTGTATTGATGAAGTTGTCGCTTTAGACGCGTTGTTCCGTCTCGATTTGCAGTTGGTCAAAGAGGATATTCAGGTTTGGATTTTTAGATTTCACTTTAGAAAAGTGCAATATGAATTTACTTATTCTAATTCGATGTATTTATAGTTTTGGTCTTATCGGTCCTAACTCCTAAATCCTTAATTAATAATTTTTACTCCAGTCCCTCTCTAATAATCTAAATCTCGAATAGATTAATCCCAATCAGATAAATCCCAATCCCAATCTGATCAACTGCAATACCAATCAGATAAATCCCAATCCCAATCTGATCAACTGCAATACCAATCAGATAAATCCCAATCCCTATCTGATCAACTGCTATACCAATCAGATAAATCCAAATCCCAATCAGATAAATCCCAATCCCAATCAGATGAATCCCAATCCTAATCTGATCAACTGCTATACCAATCAGATAAATCCAAATCCCAATCAGATAAATCCCAATCCCAATCAGATGAATCCCAATCCTAATCTGATCAACTGCTATACCAATCAGATAAATCCAAATCCCAATCAGATAAATCCCAATCCCAATCAGATGAATCCCAATCCTAACTGATCAACTGCTATACCAATCAGATAAATCCAAATCCCAATCAGATAAATCCCAATCCCAATCTGATCAACTGCAATGCCAATCAGATAAATCCCAATCCCAATCTAATCAATTGCAATCCCAATCAGAAGAATCCCAATCCCAATCAAATTAATAACAGTTTAATCCAGATTTATCAAAATACCCCCATAATATGTTGTCAGAATTTCTTATATTTTTAATTCTATAAATATGATCAAATTATCGCACCTCTCCTCCCCACCCAACCAGGTGCTCAGCCTGTTGCGCAATCTATTCATCACATGCAAGCACAATCTTCACGACGCTTTCTTGTCGATGTGGTCGGCCAATTTTGTCTTCAAAGAGCGCTTAGAGAAACCGGTTGTGTGCAGCCTGACGGTCACCAATTTGACCAACGCGCCCAAACTTGTGCGAGCCTTTCAGGTGCGTTGCTGACGTTGTTGTTCTTGTTTCTGGTCTGTTGCTTTTGGCTGTCTTCGTGTCTGTCCGTATTCATTTCTGTATGTCCGTCTTTTCTGTTTGTCTATCCGTCTTTCTGCCTATCTTTCTGTCAGACTGTCTGTCTGTCTTTCTCTGTCTCTGTCTGTCTGCCTGTGTCCTTCTTTAGGTCTGTCTGCCAGTCTTTCTGTCTGTCTGTCTGTCTGTCTGTCTGTCTTTTTGTCTGTCTGTCTTTTTTGTCTGTCTGTCTGTCTGTCTGTCTTTCTGTGTCTTTTTGTCTGTCTTTTTGTCTGTCTGTCTGTCTGTGTCTTTCTGTCTGTCTGTCTGTGTCCTTGTCTCTGTCAGACTGTCTGACTATTTTTCTCTGTCTTTATTTCTATGTATGTCTCTTAGTTCAAACAAGTAACTGTAAAGATACTGATTGAAACTGTAAAGCTCGCAAGAAAGCAACAAAAGCAATGTATGCGCATAGTTCCTAACCCAAGTTAACTCGCCCTCGAAAAAACCCTCCAGGCCCTGAAACTGTTCCACTCTAAAGTGGACGCCCAACTAGCCGACACGCTGCTCTCGCGCTTCCTACTGCCAGTAATATCTGACAGCTCCCTGCTATTGGAATGCACCTCGGTTGAAAATCAATTAGAATTGATGCTTATTGATGACGGTCAAGATGAACAGCAGCAGCAGTGCGATGGCGAGCATGTCAACGCTAAGGACACGATTCGCAAGCCTCCGTCGCCGTTAAACTTGTGCTCGAATCTCTCGCCTACGTTGGACACCCTGCGCGAATGGCTGCTCAGTCTGCCTCTAGTAGACGAAGCTGTCGTTGCCGGCAATTTGTCGGCTGGAATTGCCGACCAAGATCGATCGTTGAACAACGAGAACGTCGGCGTGACGAAGACTCCGGCGACGCTTGCCGATCGGTTGAGGCCGTTAATGGAGAATAAATTAGCCGATGCGCTCATTCGAGACTGTCTGTCCAAGACTGTGCCAGCGGACTGGGCTGCGCTGCAGGTGAGTTTTTGTTTTCTTTCAGCGAGTTTGAATCTGAAATCTCAATTCAGAGTTTTGTGATCCCTATAACGAATATTTTTGATCCCAATTCAATATTTCATAATCCCAATTCTAAATCTCATCATCCCAAATCTAATTTTTTAAATCCCAAATCTGAATTTTTTATCCCAATTCTTAATCGTATAATCTCAATTCTGAATTTTATAATCTTCATTCGATTCATCCAATTATCCCAATTCTCAATTTTATGATCCCCATTTTAAATTCCATTATCCCAAATCCGAATTTTTTATGATCCCAATTCTGAATCTTATGATACAAATTCTGAATCCTGTGATCCAAATTCTGAATCCTGTGATCCAAATTCTGAATCCAATGATCCCAATTATGAATCCTATGATCCCAATTCTAAATCCTATGATCCCAATTTGGAATCCTATTAATCCAATTCTAAAATCTTATTAACCCGTGCTGAAACTTATGATCCCAAAATTCTTATTGCTTCGATCCAATTTCTCCATATTTATCCCAAATATCCCCATCTAAAATCCTACAAGAGTAAAACTTCTTGTCAATAATTCACAATAAATAGCATCAACCCCTAACCTAACCTATCTAACCTGCACTATCTTACCTGCAGGCCTACGGAGAAACGGCCGCTGCTGTGGAGCGCCTGGAGCACCAGCTGGTCCACGAGTGTCGCCTCCTATCGCCTGAAGTCAGCCGCCTCGGCCAGTTCGTCCGCGAAATCGGCGTTGTGTACGCCGAGAAACGAATCGCCGCCATTCTAGAAGCCGGACGCGATATCGCCTCTCGCTCCCTAGCGGACAGCGTGCTGGTTGACGAGGCCGCTCTTACGGAGTCTGCGACGCAGGGAGACCAGCCTGACGATGTGCTAGTCGGTGATATTGCCGGCGGCAAGGAGGCTGCCGAATTGATTGAAAAGTACATTGACAGGTGAGATAAAATTAAGATAAGATGACAAATTAGTGTCAGTAGCGCCCAAATGAGTGTCAGTAGCACTCTAAAGTGAGTGTCAGTAGCACTTAAGTGCGTGTCAGTAGCACTAAAGTGAGTGTCAGCAGCACTAAAGTGAGTGTCAGTAGCACTAAGTGAGTGTCAGTAGTACTCTAAAGTGAGTGTCAGTAGTACTCTAAAGTGAGTGTCAGTAGCACTCTAAAGTGAGTGTCAGTAGCACTAAAGTGAGTGTCAGTAGCACTAAGTGAGTGTCAGTAGCACTAAAGTGGGTGTCAGTAGCACTAAGTGAGTGTCAGTAGCACTAAAGTGGGTGTCAGTAGCACTAAAGTGAGTGTCAGTAGCACTAAAGTGAGTGTCAGTAGCACTAAGTGAGTGTCGGTAGCACTAAAGTGGGTGTCAGTAGCACTAAAGTGAGTGTCAGTAGCACTAAAGTGGGTGTCAGTAGTACTCTAAAGTGAGTGTCAGTAGCACTCTAAAGTGATTGTCAGTAGCACTCTAAAGTGAGTGTCAGTAGCACTAAAGTGAGTGTCAGTAGCACTAAAGTGAGTGTCAGTAGCACTAAGTGAGTGTCGGTAGCACTAAAGTGGGTGTCAGTAGCACTAAAGTGAGTGTCAGTAGCACTAAAGTGAGTGTCAGTAGCACTAAAGTGAGTGTCAGTAGCACTAAGTGAGTGTCGGTAGCACTAAAGTGGGTGTCAGTAGCACTAAAGTGAGTGTCAGTAGCACTAAAGTGAGTGTCAGTAGCACTAAAGTGAGTGTCAGTAGCACTAAAGTGAGTGTCAGTAGCACTAAGTGAGTGTCGGTAGCACTAAAGTGGGTGTCAGTAGCACTAAAGTGAGTGTCAGTAGCACTAAAGTGGGTGTCAGTAGTACTCTAAAGTGAGTGTCAGTAGCACTCTAAAGTGATTGTCAGTAGCACTCTAAAGTGAGTGTCAGTAGCACTAAAGTGAGTGTCAGTAGCACTAAAGTGAGTGTCAGTAGCACTAAGTGAGTGTCAGTAGCACTAAAGTGGGTGTCAGTAGTACTCTAAAGTGAGTGTCAGTAGCACTCTAAAGTGATTGTCAGTAGCACTCTAAAGTGAGTGTCAGTAGCACTAAAGTGAGTGTCAGTAGCACTAAAGTGAGTGTCAGTAGCACTAAGTGAGTGTCGGTAGCACTAAAGTGGGTGTCAGTAGCACTAAAGTGAGTGTCAGTAGCACTAAAGTGAGTGTCAGTAGCACTAAAGTGAGTGTCAGTAGCACTAAGTGAGTGTCGGTAGCACTAAAGTGGGTGTCAGTAGCACTAAAGTGAGTGTCAGTAGCACTAAAGTGAGTGTCAGTAGCACTAAAGTGAGTGTCAGTAGCACTAAAGTGAGTGTCAGTAGCACTAAAGTGGGTGTCAGTAGCACTAAAGTGAGTGTCAGTAGCACTAAAGTGAGTGTCAGTAGCACTAAAGTGGGTGTCAGTAGCACTAAAGTGAGTGTCAGTAGCACTAAAGTGAGTGTCAGTAGCACTAAAGTGGGTGTCAGTAGTACTCTAAAGTGAGTGTCAGTAGCACTCTAAAGTGATTGTCAGTAGCACTCTAAAGTGAGTGTCAGTAGCACTAAAGTGCGTGTCAGTAGCCCTAAAGTAAGTGTCAGTAGCACTAAAGTGAGTGTACTATTATCGCGTCAATAAAAATCTTGCTACAAAATTAGAGCAAATAAATCCCAAATTAACATCCCCAAACCAACAGGCGCGCCTTCGCATTCCCGTCCTGCCACGTCAGCCAGTCAGCCATCGACTTAGTCAAGTACATCGGCGATATTTGTCGTCAAGCGTCCGACGCAGCTGGCGACGCGTCTGTCGGCGACAGTTTCAGCGCCGAACTGCGCTGTCGAATCGGCCAGTGCTGCAGGAAGCTGCTGTTGCTGTACAGGGACACGGCGGGTCTGGTGCACGCGGACCAGTTGGCTAGCGTGCCGCAACTGTCCGCTCTGTATTATAATAATTGTCACTATCTGGCTTATTGCTCTATCGATATTGAGCACAGGTTAGTGGCTGGCTCTTGTTTTACTGAGCGGTGTTCTAACTTCTAACTAATATTAGAAAATTACAAGAATCTAATAATTCGCTTCTTTCTTAGAATCACCTATAATCTGCCCCACGCCTTGAAGAATCGCCCGTAATCTGCCGCCTCCTTAGAATCGCCCATAATCCACCCCATTCTAAGAATCGCCCGTAATCCGCCCCATTCTAAGAATCGCCCGTAATCCGCCCCCATTTTAGAATCGCCTATAACCCGCCCCCTCTTTAGAATCGCCCATAATCTGCCCCCTCTTTAGAATCGCCTATAATCCGCCCCCTCTTTAGAATCGCCCATAATCTGACCCCTCTTTAGAATCGCCTATAATCCGCCCCCTCTTTAGAATCGCCCATAATCTGACCCCTCTTTAGAATCGCCTATAATCCGCCCCCTCTTTAGAATCGCCCATAATCCGCCCCCTCTTTAGAATCGCCCATAATCCGCCCCCTCTTTAGAATCGCCCATAATCTGCCCCCTCTTTAGAATCGCCCATAATCTGCCCCCTCTTTAGAATCGCCTATAACCCGCCCCCTCTTTAGAATCGCCCATAATCTGCCCCCTCTTTAGAATCGCCTATAATCCGCCCCCTCTTTAGAATCGCCCATAATCCGCCCCCTCTTTAGAATCGCCCATAATCTGCCCCCTCTTTAGAATCGCCCATAATCCGCCCCCATTTTAGAATCGCCCATAATCTGCCCCCTCTTTAGAATCGCCCATAATCCGCCCCCTCTTTAGAATCGCCCATAATCTGCCCCCTCTTTAGAATCGCCCATAATCCGCCCCCTCTTTAGAATCGATATCGAACACAGGTTAGTGGCTGGCTCTTGTTTTACTAAGCTGTGTTTTCACTTCTTTTGTCGAAAAAATTACAAGAATCTAATAATCCGCTTCTTTCTTAGAATCACCTATAATCTGCCCCCCCCGCCTTGAAGAATCGCCCGTATTCCGCCGCCTCCTTAGAATCGCCCATAATCCACCCCATTCGAAGAAACGCCCGTAATCCGCCCCCATTTTAGAATCGCCTATAATCCGCCCCCTCTTTAGAATCGCCTATAATCCGCCCCCTCTTTAGAATCACCCATTATCTGCCCCCTACTTAGAATCCCCTATAATCCACCATTCTAAGAATCGCCCATAATCCACCCTTTTCTAAGAATCGCACATTATCTACTCCCTTCTAAGAATTGCCGGTAATCTGCCCTATTTTAAGAATCGCCCGTAATCCGCCCCATTCTAAGAATCGCCCATAATCCGCCCCTTCTAAGAATCGCCCATAATCCGCCCCTTCTAAGAATCGCCCATAATCCGCCCCTTCTAAGAATCGCCCATAATCCGCCCCCTCTTTAGAATCGCCCATAATCTGCCCCTTCTAAGAATCGCACATTGTCTACTCCTTTCTAAGAATCGCACATTGTCTACTCCTTTCTAAGAATCGCACATTGTCTACTCCTTTCTAAGAATCGCACATTGTCTACTCCTTTCTAAGAATCGCACATTGTCTACTCCTTTCTAAGAATCGCATATTATCTACTCCTTTCTAAGAATCGCACATTATCTACTCCTTTCTAAGAATCGCATATTATCTACTCCTTTCTAAGAATCGCACATTATCAACTCCTTTCTAAGAATCGCATATTATCTACTCCTTTCTAAGAATCGCACATTGTCTACTCCTTTCTAAGAATCGCACATTGTCTACTCCTTTCTAAGAATCGCACATTGTCTACTCCTTTCTAAGAATCGCATATTATCTACTCCTTTCTAAGAATCGCACATTATCTACTCCTTTCTAAGAATCGCATATTATCTACTCCTTTCTAAGAATCGCACATTATCTACTCCTTTCTAAAATTCGCATATTATCAACTCCTTTCTAAGAATCGCACATAATCTGCCCTGTCCTACAAATCCGCCCCCAACGAACCTGTCAAAACCCGCTCCCATCCAACAGATTCGTCGGGCCTCTGGTTGCCAGCCGGCGCAATCCGCCCCCTAAATGCCTGGTGGACGCCGCCGCCTCCTTGCGAACAGACGGCGCCCGGGTGTTCCTGACTCAGCTGGCGCGCCAACGCGACCTTGTGCTGGAGCCCGTGTCCCGTCTCCAACTCGGTCAGCAGCGCCAGTCTCCCACCTCGACGACGTCATCTTCGTCGAACGACAGCTACGAAGCCAACAGCCGCCTATGCCGTCAGTCGCTGTACCAGCTGGAATGCCTGGCCCGAGTTTGGTCGGTTCTGCCAACAAAAATCCTCGGCAAATCGTTGGGCGCCCTGAGCCACTGCCTGTTAGCCAGCCTGACCGAATTCGGCCTCGCCCAAGAAGATTTCGACTGTCGCGACGCCGACGATCTGGCCAAAATATTTCAATGGGTTCAAGATCGCCTGGCGACAGTGTTCAAAGAGGCTGTCGGCGATTCAGCCGGCACGTTGGGCCGCTATTGTCCTGGCTGGGCGCGGTTTTGCCTGCTGGGTCGAATGCTGTCGGCACCCTTGGCCAGCTTCCCCGATCTGTGGTGCGACGGTAAAAGTCCGCTAGCCGACGCGTTCAGCGACGCCGAGGTTCGTGGTGTTGTCAAGGCTTTGTTTAGTAACACGGAAGATCGAGCCGCGGTGCTGGCCAAGATTAACTAAGAGTATTTAAAAGTACATTTTATGTTTACTTCACTGATATGATGCTCATAATAGGGTATTGAATGTAGCGATGTATTTTCTCTTAAAGTACATTTACAGTATAATTACAAAAGTTGGCCAAAGTATTTTTACCGCAAAAAGTACTCTGCAAAAAGTACATTTCCGAAAAGTACAGTTGTCAAAAGTACATCTACCGCTAAAGTACAATTTTCGTAAAGTACATTGGGCGTTGGCGAATTTACTATCTTAGTTAATCTATATAATTTAAGTACTCTTTACATTCATGTAGTTTGGCCGCTACCAATAAGTTGTTTTCTTGTACGTTAATAGCAGGGTTAAAAGTAAAATTCTTTACATATTGATCGTATCAACTTAAACTACTCATGTATATTTTGATAAATTATTTGCATTTTCCTGTGTTTGTTTTTTCTGTGCAATGATTGCTAATTACTGAATTTAATGATGCTTTCAAAGTAAACATTTCTGTTTTTTTGTTTTCTTGCTTTTAATGGGACTTTTTGCATACTTATGTGGAAAACTTTAAGTTAATCCTTACTCCTGATCCGTACTTTAAGCCAACATACACACTTGATTATTTGTTTAAAAGCCAAAAATATATATTTATTTGACGGTAAATTATACTTCTTGTTTCTGCAACAATCTTAATTAGCTTTTTGCGATGCAAAGTTTGCTTCAAATTATTGGCTTCCTTTAAAAACTAAATTAGAGCTCAAATTGAGGTGGTGGAACTTTGAAAAAATGAAATGGAGGTTCTGGAACAGGGGAAACTAAAATTGGGGTGCTGGAACAGGAGAAACTAAAATTGGGGTGCTGGAACAGAGGAAACTAAAATAAGTTGCTGAAACAGGGGAAACTAAAATTAAGTTGCTGAAACAGGGGAAACTAAAATTAAGTTGCTGAAACAGGGGAAACTAAAATTAAGTTGCTGAAACAGGGGAAACTAAAATTAAGTTGCTGAAACAGAGGGAAACTAAAATTAAGTTGCTGAAACAGAGGAAACTAAAATTAAGTTGCTGAAACAGGGGAAACTAAAATTAAGTTGCTGAAACAGGGGAAACTAAAATTAAGTTGCTGAAACAGAGGGAAACTAAAATAAAGTTGCTGAAACAAGGGAAACTAAAATTAAGTTGCTGAAACAGAGGAAACTAAAATAAAGTTGCTGTAATAGCTCCACTTGAGCGGTAAGCAAACTCTCAGCCAGAGCGCTCACGTTTATTATATATTTATCAAAGTCAAATCAATGTACATTTGCAACGTACATTAACCAACAACATGCACGAAGAACGCGGCTCAATTAGCGCAAGCGGGCGCTACGCTATCACATCCCTCCCCAACAGGAACCGGAATAGAGGAAAAATTATTAATGGAGCAGTAAAGAATAGCTGAAAAATACTTTAAAAGTTCAATGCAAAATAACCATCACCAAAAATTAATAGTTCAAAAATAATTAATACGTAGGCAGAAATAAACAGTCAGTTCCAGTTCAGCTCACTAGCTTACACTCACTCAGTCATAGCTCAGGCGATCAGGCTGCCTTCGGACCCGCGCTGACCTGCGCAGTTCTTGACCGACATCGACGTCAGCTTGGACCTCGCTCGGCGGCTCCGGTTCCTTGAACGTGATGACTTCAGGCTCGGGTGTCGCCTTGGGATCGAGCAGCGGCCTGGCAGCGGCCACTTCGTCGCCAGAAGCCGGAAGCTCTCGAGGTCCTCCGAGGACATGATCGACGTGCCGCCTCACGACCCGGTCGTCGCCGTCGAAACCGCACAGATAGGAGGCCGGGCCGGCCGCACTGATGACGCGCGCCGGCTTCCATCGACCGCCGTTGGCGAAATCCCTCGCCAGGACAGAGTCTCCGGTTTCGAAGGTACGGAAGCGGGCTTTGCTGTCGTGGTGCTCCTTTTGCTGGCCCTGCTTGCGCTGCACTCTCGTGCTGAGGTCCGGTCGAGCTCCGTCAAGCAGCGTCCGCAACTTCCGCCCCATCAGGAGCTCGCAAGGCGCTACGCCGGTCGTCGCATGCGGTGTGACCCGGTAGCTCAGCAGGAACCGGGCCACCTTCTCCTCTAGGCTGCCATCGCGTTGCTTCTCCAATGACCGCTTCAGGTTCTGGACAGCCCGTTCCGCCAGGCCGTTGGACGCAGGGTGATACGGAGCGACGCGTACGTGCTGAATGCCGTTCTTGCTCAGGAAGTTGGACATCTCCTCGCTGGTCAGGTTGGTCCCATTATCTGACACCAGCACTTCAGGCAGTCCGTGCGTTGCAAAACTGGCCCGAAGCTTCTGGATGGTGGCAGCCGAAGTCGCAGAAGGCACGACATGGACATCCAGCCACTTGGAATAGGCGTCGACCACAACAAGCAGCATCTTGCCAGCTACCGGCCCAGCGTAGTCGATATGCAGCCGGGACCACGGCTGATGACGGCCCCAAGGCCGTAGGGGGACGCGTCGCACTCGAGCATCAGTTCTCTGTCCGGATCGAAGTGCGCCAGAACCGGAGCGGTCGACAGCAGAGTCTGGCACTTTGCAAAGGCGGCATCCTGAGCAGCCCCCCAGTCCCAGCGGTGGTTCTCTCGCAGCAGCAGGTGAAGTGGTGCGAGGACTTGCGACAGGTTGGGCAGGAATTTGCCGTAATAGTTAACCATGCCCAGGAAGCTGCGCAACTGAGCAACGTCCTTGGGGGCGGGAGCGCTGGTAATCGCCTCGATCTTGTCCTTGATCGGGTGCAGGCCGTCAGCGTCGATGCGGTGTCCAAGGTAGCTGATGCTGGTCTGCATGAATCGGCACTTCTCAAGCTTGCATCGCAGGCCGCTTTGACTCAGCTTCTCCAGAACTTGCTCCAGCGAGTCCAGATGACTGGTGTCGTCCTTGCCGGTAATGATGAGGTCGTCAACAAAGCAAGCGGTGCCGGCGATCCCCTGAAGCAAGCAGTCCATCCGGCGCTGAAAAATTCCGACCGCAGGCGAGACTCCAAATGGAAGCCGCGTGTAGCGCAGCAAGCCCTTGTGCGTATTGATAGTGCAGGCTTCTTGGGAGGCTTCGTCCAGGGGCAGCTGCATGTACGCTTGCGACAGGTCGAGCTTGGTGAAGAGACGCCCACCCGTCAACTTAGCGAACAGCTCCTCGATCCGAGGTAGAGGGTAGGAGTCCGTCTCGACATTAGGATTGACAGTTTGCTTAAAGTCCGCGCAAACCCTCACCGAGCCGTCAGACTTGAGCACCGGCACCACCGGAGAGGCACTCGGAGTGCTGCACCGGCACCAGAATCCCCTGCTCAATCTCGCGGTTCAGCTGGTCCTCAACCTTGTCCTTTAGAGAAAACGGCAGACTTCTGGCTTTTAAAAACCGAGGCTGGGCATCAGGCTTCAACTTCAGACTTACAGGTGGTCCGTTGTACTTGCCCAGCCCTGGGGAAAACACGTCACCGTACTTGGTGAGCAGCTGTTGCAGTCTGGGCGGCACCTCAGAAGTGGTAGCGACTTGCTTGATCGACCTCCAGTCAAGCCGCAGCTCAGACAGCCAGTCCCTGCCGAGGAGATCTGAGCCGCTGCCAGCGACCACCAGGAGGTTGAGCGACTTGGGCGGCGCCTCATCAACTTCGACGGAGACACAGATGCAGCCTTGGATGGCCACTTTCTCTCCAGAGTAGGTGCGCAGCTGCACGGACGCCGGTTGCAGCGCAGGCTTGGAGCCTAGCACGGACCCGTAGGTCTTCGAAGAGATCAGAGACACTGAAGCTCCCGTGTCTACCTCCATAATCACCGGCCTGCCGTTGATGCGCACTGTCGTTGTGATCGGAGGAACTTTTACTGTGGGCCGGCCGGACAGGTTGTACAGCGAGTGAGCTGTCTCCTCATCAGCGTCCTCGTCCTCGTCGTTCCGCACCTGCAGAGTCTCTCGCCTCACGCCGCTTGCCTGGGATTTGCAGGCAGCCGCCGTGTGCCCAGTCTTTGAACAACTGAAACACTTCTTGGTAGCAAAAGGACACTTGTTGGCCAGATGCCTTGCAGAAAGACATCGGAAGCACTTCTTAGTCGACTTTTGCTGCCTGACAACGCTGACGGTCTCGTGACCTCCAGGTTTGCTGGATCCCGACATTAGCTGACAGCCCCTGGCCGCAGACTCGTTTGCCAGGGCCAAATTCATGGCCTTCTTCAGGGTGAGCTCGGGCTCCGCCAGAAGCCGGCGCTGCGCGCTGTCGCAGTTGATTCCGAGGACCAGCCGGTCTCGCAGCATGGCCTCCAGGCTTTCTCCGAACTTGCAGTCGCGAGCCAGGTCACGGAGTTCTGCCACAAAGTCGGCGATGCTCTCTCCCTCTCTACGATTCCTGGTGTAGAACCGGTAGCGATGAACGATTTCGGACTCCTCTGGCTCGAAGTGATTCTTCAGCGTCGTACAAATATCAGCATAGCTTTTTTCCGCTGGCTTCGAAGGAGCCAGCAGGCTGTAGGCCAGGTGAAAGACTTTCTTGCCGCATGCACTCAGCAGAATGGCTCGCTTCTTCGCATCATCTTTGACGTCGTTGGCGACAAAGTACTGCTACAGCCTTTCTTGATACATATGCCACGGCTCAGAGCCTTCTTCGTATGGGCCGACTAGCCCAAGTGCACTAGCACTCATAGCTGCTGGGCTCTTTTAATTCTCGTCGCCACTGTAATAGCTCCACTTGAGCGGTAAGCAAACTCTCAGCCAGAGCGCTCACGTTTATTATATATTTATCAAAGTCAAATCAATGTACATTTGCAACGTACATTAACCAACAACATGCACGAAGAACGCGGCTCAATTAGCGCAAGCGGACGCTACGCTATCACAGTTGCTGAAACAGGGGAAACTAAAATTAAGTTGCTGAAACAGGGGAAACTAAAATTAAGTTGCTGAAACAGGGGAAACTAAAATTAAGTTGCTGAAACAGGGGAAACTAAAATTAAGTTGCTGAAACAGGGGAAACTAAAATTAAGTTGCTGAAACAGGGGAAACTAAAATTAAGTTGCTGAAACAGAGGGAAACTAAAATTAAGTTGCTGAAACAGGGGAAACTAAAATTAAGTTGCTGAAACAGGGGAAACTAAAATTAAGTTGCTGAAACAGAGGAAACTAAAATTAAGTTGCTGAAACAGGGGAAACTAAAATTAAGTTGCTGAAACTGGGGAAACTAAAATTAAGTTGCTGAAACAGGGGAAACTAAAATTAAGTTGCTGAAACAGGGGAAACTAAAATTAAGTTGCTGAAACAGAGGAAACTAAAATTAAGTTGCTGAAACAGAGAAAACTAAAATTAAGTTGCTGAAACAGAGGAAACTAAAATTAAGTTGCTGAAACAGAGGAAACTAAAATTAAGTTGCTGAAACAGAGGAAACTAAAATTAAGTTGCTGAACCAGAGGAAACTAAAATTAAGTTGCTGAAACTGGGGAAACTAAAATTAAGTTGCTGAAACAGGGGAAACTAAAATTAAGTTGTTGAAACAGAGGGAAACTAAAATTAAGTTGCTGAAACAGAGAAAACTAAAATTAAGTTGCTGAAACAGAGGAAACTAAAATTAAGTTGCTGAAACAGAGGAAACTAAAATTAAGTTGCTGAAACAGAGGAAACTAAAATTAAGTTGCTGAAACAGAGGAAACTAAAATTAAGTTGCTGAAACTGGGGAAACTAAAATTAAGTTGCTGAAACAGGGGAAACTAAAATTAAGTTGCTGAAACAGGGGAAACTAAAATAAAGTTGCTGAAACAGAGGAAACTAAAATTAAGTTGCTGAAACAGGGGAAACTAAAATAAAGTTGCTGAAACAGAGGGAAACTAAAATTAAGTTGCTGAAACAGAGGAAACTAAAATTAAGTTGCTGAAACAGGGGAAACTAAAATTAAGTTGCTGAAACAGGGGAAACTAAAATTAAGTTGCTGAAACAGGGGAAACTAAAATTAAGTTGCTGAAACAGGGGAAACTAAAATTAAGTTGCTGAAACAGGGGAAACTAAAATTAAGTTGCTGAAACAGAGGAAACTAAAATTAAGTTGCTGAAACAGGGGAAACTAAAATTAAGTTGCTGAAACAGAGGAAACTAAAATTAAGTTGCTGAAACAGAGGGAAACTAAAATTAAGTTGCTGAAACGGGAAAGCTATTTTGCTCTGCATGGATACAAAACTCATGCTATTAAACTATTATACTATGAACTAAGAAGCACTGCAATTTAGAGTTGGCATCTTCCGGGTTTTCGCAACTGGTGTAAAGCAGCTGTGAACTCATTTAGATATTTATCTCTGACAGAAAATTGGTTTGGCTTTGACATGCATTTGTAGTCTAGTTGGACTCAGCTGAAAACTAAATGTGTACTTTTGTACAGCTTTCTAATGGGTAGAAAATTCCATAACTGTCTATCTTTGCCAAGTTTATCCTTCAATTACTAGGGCTTGTTAAAGCCAAACATGGCTCGTACATCGTAGCGTTATTAAGTTTGCTAGGTTTGTCATCAACTTGTACTTGAATAATTTTGCATTAGTTTTTATAAGTTAGTGAGTTACAAATAGTTCGTGACTGAGTGTGTGAGTGAG
>CATNEM010000103.1:1655000-1830000 GCA_950096795.1 Macrostomum cliftonense | reverse complement strand
TTAGAAAGATGCAATTTCAGATCATGCACGCCTTGTGAACTTATTTAATTATTAAGAATATTTTCACTGCAAAATATGTAACGATAAAGGTCTGTTTGCTCTCTAGCTTAATCAGCAAAAGAAAATGTTTTCCCACTTTTCTGATTTGATTAATATTGTCTATAGACACGAATTATAAGCCCGTCGGGATAACTTCTTCAACAGCGTCTCTCATAATTATTTTCTGCTTATCTACTGAGTCATCAAAGTAGGTGTCAGAATCATTTTAACTGGTACCCCAAAACTACTTATTAAAAGCTATAAAGCTAAATCTGCAGGAGGGCTGTAGGCACTTTGACGCTTAAAGCGACATCGTCCCACAACCAGCGACTGGGCATGACTGTCCATTGCGCTGAGTCCTGAAGCGCGTTCAGTCACACTAACCGTACGCAGGCATAGACACACACAGTCACGCACGCACGCACGTAGGGTGTACAAGCGGTAGTTCCAGGAATGTACACTCTCTATGCCTTGGGGGGTTGCCCTCAGGGGCACAAATTGCACAACTAGCCCATAGCCCAACCAATTCGTGCACAAGGCCCCAAATTAGCGTGACCTGCACACGAAACCGCGCAACCTACAACGCGGGGTCGAACCTGGACCAGTGGCACACAAGGCAGACGCGCTAGACCGCCGAGCCACTCGCCCCCGCCAGTGTTTATGAGTATGAGGTGGTACACTGTACACTCTCTCTACCCCTTGGGGGTTGCCCTCATCGGCGTAAATTGCACAACTGGCCCATAGACCGTACACAATACGTACACAAGGCCCCAAATTAATGTGAGCCTGCACACAAAACCGCGCTAGGGAAAATAATCCACCTATAACGCGGGTCGACTTTGTAATATTTTTGGCAATGTTTAATGAAATTTCCTACACGTTGGGCCCAGTGCAATTTTATTATAATTACAGATAATTGATAGGCAAAAGAGCTATCTGTACTGTAAGTCTGTAAATATTTCCGTTTTATCAGCATTTAATGATAAAGTAATTTCTTTAGTTTTGTAATTAAAGCCATCTTTAAGGCAATTATATATATTTAAAATCAAGGCTGGCACTTAGCATGCACATAAAAATTTCTAGCTGTCAAACTGATTGACATATTGACGCAGTGACAGACGGGAGGGGATCCAGACGAGCAGACAGATGACGGTATCAATGATGAATGAGCCGGATGCGCTGACTGACAGCTCAGGCCTTGTGTCAGGCCCGTTGAAAGAAGCATTGCAGCTAAAACGCTTTTCAATTCAGCAGCGTAAGCTATAGGGTAGCCAAACTACATTGAAAGTGACTGCTTGAGCTGTTTTGTCCGCCTCCACTTCCTCCCCTACTCAAAATCTACCTGTCATTTATTCTTCGTTCTACTCTTACTGATATTTAAATAAATTAATACTAAATTGAATTTAAATTGATACCGAAATCTGGGACAGAGTGCAGTGTGTGTTGCAATCAATGTACAGTGTGGGCTATGGTGGGAAGGTGTGAATAGGATTGTTCTGGAGGTAATTAAGGGTGGATATGAAGGTGTGAAGAGGGGGTATAAAGCTCCTAAGCAAATTAAGAGGGAGTGCATTGGGCGTGGATGAAGGCGTGAAGAGGATAGTTCGAGAGGCAATTATGAGTGGGTGTGAAAGTGTGAAAAGGCAATGAAGGGGCAATGTCGGTGGTTGTGAAGGAGTGAATAGGACAGTATTGTCGAGTATTGCCAACGTACTTGCAGTCTAATGCACTACAGCAAATTATCTTTAGAATTTTTTGTTGATTAAATTTCTAAAATAGAACCTCGCTTCAGCGCCGCAGTCAATATAATTCCTAAATAGCTGAATCACTAATGCGTCTGTTTTCATGTAAATAATGATGTAAGAAGCGAAGCACTGTCCATTGCTGAACTACATACAATGTATAAAGCATATGTAGGCCTAGGTAAAGTGGAAATACTGCCGAGTAAGCTGGGGCGGGAAATGAATCTCCTTGTTACTTTGACAACAGATGGTTGGTCTTCTGCTTTTCTCTTTCCCTCCTGCCTCTCGCTAAATCTTCTTTCCAGCCTCCCGCCGGTGAGCAAACCCTTTCCCCACTTTACCTACATGCAGTGACAGACAAGAGGGGACACGAGGGATAGAAAAAAGCAACTGCATTGAGTGTTTCAGCGATGCGAGAGGAAACTAACAACAAGGATGCTTATAGTAGCGAAATCTATAGTCGTACGGCCAGCCACGAAGAATTAGGCAATGCAGGTGGGGGAAAAAAGCTGTTGCTGAATTCCTACTTTGTTCCGGATTTTGCTTTCGAATACCCGCGTACTCATTCTAATGCTTAGAAAGAGGCTTGCTATTGCAAGGTGTTCTTGATGTTTTTGAGAATGTGGCAGGCATGCAAGGCATCAGACAAAAATAATTTTTTGAAATTAGGTGTCCTAAATCTATAGTAATTTTTTTTATTTATTTTACGATCATCCTTAAGCCTTCAGCTAGATCCTTGCACCTCCCAGTTTTTCACCTCGATTCCTTCTCCCCCCATAGAACCCATCTACCTATGGTAAATCAATTCATCTTGGGCATATTCACTTAAATTAATTTTCCACCCCTACTACTACTCCTGGTGGCTCCTCCTGGATCGGTTCGGCTACTGGCGCCCACAATCCCTGCCCCTCTTATTGCCCACCTAAATCTCTGCCCCTCCTAGTGCCAACCTCAATCTCTGCCCCTCCTAGTGCCAACCTCAATCTCTGCCCTCCTAGTGCCAACCTCAATCTCTGCCCCTCCTAGTGCCAACCTCAATCTCTGCCCCTCCTAGTGCCAACCTCAATCTCTGCCCTCCTAGTCCCAACCTCAATCTCTGCCCCTCCTAGTGCCAACCTCAATATCTGCCCTCCTAGTGCCAACCTCAATCTCTGCCCCTCCTAGTGCCCACCTAAATCTCTGCCCCTCTTATTGCCCACCTCAATCTCTGCCCCTCCTAGTGCCCACCTCAATCTCTGCCCCTCCTAGTGCCCACCTCAATCTCTGCCCCTACTAGTGCCCACCTCAATCTCTGCCCCTACTAGTGCCCACCTCAATCTCTACCCCTCCTAGTACCTACCTCAATCTCTACCCCTCCTAGTACCTACCTCAATCTCTGCCCCTCCTAGTTTGGTTGCGCATCTCTCTGCAAAAATACTGACTGATGCATTAAATTATTTCATCAATAGTACAGTGAATTCTTATTTCTTTTAAGGTCGCCCTAATGTGACGCCTCTGCAGCGCATTGCTGCAAATAACCAAAGATACGACAATAAAAGATCGTGAAAATGATGCGCTAAGCTCATTGACAACTAATTGGACAAGCTTGGGGAAACGGAACAAAGGAAATGGGAAGTAGGTATTAGAGAGAATTTTCCTGTCTTTGCTATATTCTACAAGCTTTGATGCAACAGAAGCAGGTGATTACAATTTAAAGGATGGAATCCCATCAAAGTTTTCAACTCCTATAGAACTAGTTTGTGAATTACTGAGCCTAAATTGGAATCATAAGCAATAATAAAGCAGCTTTTTACACCTTTTTTCTGACGCCTCGCTAAACTAATCCTCTTAGCACGTAAAAAGGGTTAGCGCATTATAAAATTGTCATAATGACACGTTATTTTATTATTCTTCAATTATCTATCTGTCTCGCTTATTTTATTTAAAACTAGGATAAAAAATAGGCAAAAATTAGTTAAAGCAGAAAGGTTTTTTTAATGAAAGACGAATCGCTTATCAAAAACACAAAACAGTTTTACGTTTTTGCTTTAAAATGCTCTTTAACGTTCACTCGTACTAAAGATTCTATTCGTTAATTAAAATTTCAGTCTGTCTCTCTACATTTACTGCTCTTCTTGCAGCCTATTTATAACCGAGTCTTGGGGAAGATTATCATGGCAGTTTTACAATTAATTCGCTCTTAATTTATCCCCCATGCTGTTGTGATGAATTTTATTTAAAAGGCTTAATAAGCCGCATTATAAACTTATGGAAAGTTTTACCTGTCTACCGTACTCTGTTTTTTGTTAGTGCCACGGGTGACTGTTTTACTGGCAGTGGGCATTTTCAATTAAGTCAATTGGCTTTAGATATGAATACAATTCATTAAGTTTGGAACTTAAATGTGTAATGTTTTATTTTCATAGAACTTTGGACTTTTAAATTAGGCTCGAAACTTCACTGACTAAGTTCGAAACTTCAGTAAGGTGAAATCTTCAGCAAGCTAGAAACTTGAATAAGCTCGAAACTTCAGCAAGCTCGAAACTTTAGCAAGCTCGACACTTTAGCAAGCTCGAAACTTCAGTAAGCTCGAAACTTCAGTAAGCTCGAAACTTCAGTAAGCTTGAAACTTCAGTAAACTCGAAACTCCATAAGCTCGAAACTTCAGCAAGTTCGAAACTTCAGTAAGCTCGAAACTTCAGTAAGCTCGAAACTTCAGTAAGCTTGAAACTTTAGCAAGCTCGAAACTTCAATAAGCTCGAAACTTCAGCAAGCTCGAAACTTCAGTAAGCTCGAAACTTCAGCAAGCTCGAAACTTCAGCAAGCTCGAAACTTCAGTAAGCTCGAAACTTCAGCAAGCTCGAAACTTCAGCAAGCTCGAAACTTCAGTAAGCTTCTTAAAGCCAGCTTCATGAACCAAAACGTGAAGCGCTTGAAGTTTTGCATGTACATGTAAGACTCGTACTACTGAAACTCAGATCTTTACCGGAATGAAATGTAAGCATAATAAAGTTCATAATGCAAACAAGCTTATAGCAGAAAATCAATTTCAGGGATTTTCTTAGCTGAATAATCACTAATAAATATTTAGCAATTTGTAATCCGATTCCCTTGTCCCAGTAAACTAATAATTAATAAGTAGTGAGGGGTAGAGTGCGTACCTTTGAATCAACAAGTGGTACTTATAAAAATGCAATAACGATCCTCAATGGGATTTAACGATAGCAAGCAAGGTTTACAGGAAATAAAAAATTGATTGAAGTATTACAAATCTGCTCGTTAATCTGATTGAAGAATCGCTTATGAGTTTTATAATCGCCCATTCATCCTATCTCCAAGGACTAAGTACCTAAAAAAGAGAATATTGAGAATATAAGCGCTCCTAAGGACTGTTTCCATTTTCGTTAGACCATTTTAGGCTTGCATGGCAACAACATCTATCTAAAAGTAGCTACATCTAAAATTAAAGAAACTCGACACCTTAGTCTGACCAACCACGAGATAAGGGAAAAAACAAGTGGAGCGATCAAGGTCACAGTTTGACCAAAGAACACGATATCCCATCAGTCAGTATAATTCCTACATGTATATGCTTTGGACTATAGTCTGTGTCAATCCACAAGTGGGATCTTTAGAGCAGGATAAAACACATTTGGCTTTGGATGTAAAATAGTATTACAAATTTTATTTTCCGTTGTATGTTGTTCTGATCTGATATAAAATCACCCATAATCTTGCTCCAATGGAAATTCATGTTTATTTACTTGGATGCATCACAATTAAATCATTAATTGATGGATCGATTTATTGTGAAATAAATAGACGAAATCAATCGCTTCATTACCCAGAAGAGAATCAATCAATGCGCCTCCTTATGTGATCCTGAATAGAATTTTTCATTCGAGCAGCATCAAAACCCTATTTGTGCTAGATAATTTATTATTTTTTTGACCTGCTGGACAAGCAGGTAAACGATCAAGCTATTGTATTTCATTAATCATTGAGGATTAAGGATGTGGTTATCAGGAAACGCAATTGTTATACGAGCGTATGCTGCTCTTCATACAGTTTCCAGCCAACTTCGCGCACGTCTACTTACAGTACGTTGAAAAGTTTTAACACTTATGTATTTGCTGGTCCAAGTTTTGTTGCTTTCTTTTCTGTGGTTGTGAAATACACCTCGTAAATTCAATAGAGTAAATTATTAAATCCTTGAGTGCCCCTTAAAAAGCTACCGCAAGTATATTAATTTCCCTATTCGGGCCATATATTCTTAGAAATAGAACATCCAAGGACGCAGGTGGCTAATTGGTGGAGTCATGACAACGGCGTCTGAGCTAGGAAGGTAATTTTACCCATGTTCAGACATTGATGCATACAAACAAACGACTGACAGAATGTATGCTATATTTGATCACTAAATCTAATTGATGAAATGCATTTTGAGGTACATGATTGGACTCGACCCACCGGTTGAGTCGCTGCTGCCTTAGCTAAACCTCGAAGAACAACAGGCCTTACCTTCTCGCTTGACCCGCCCCGAAATGATGTACTGGTAGCTTGGATGTGACTGAGCGGCTAAGGTCCTAAAGTACACTGGCCGGCCCAAGGAGTTTTCCAAGGAGCCCAAGGAGTGGCCCAAGGTAATAATCCCGGGGTGCGAACCCGGGACCTTCCACCAGCCACCTGCGGGGATTGGCTCCTAAAACTACCCCCTGACGAGACAGGGCTCCCGGACGTTGGACTGTCAGCTAGTTTAGGGCGTCAGATAAAGTACATTAGCCGATAATAAGGGACTCTGCACAGGGCATAACGATGGGCTGGCGAGCTCTAACAAGGACTTTTCTAGGAGTGAAGGAGCCCCTTTCGAGGTGATTTGCGGTGGAGTTGAGATTGAGGTGCTACACCTGCTGACAAGTCTGGGGCGGGCTGCTCCATGCTATAAGTACGTCACTAATCTTAGGGGTTTTATCCCATGTAGAGGTTCGTGAGGCGCCTGGCATGGTTAAATGAGAAACTCTTATCAGCCCCAGTCTGTGCACGGCTTTTAGAGGGTTTTTACGCTTACATTGTCTATCCTAACAGGGTTGGATGCGCACTATCTATGGCCTAAAGCGCCTCCGGCTTCACATTAAAGTACATTAGCTGGCTTCCAATCTCCATGTGGCTCCCCAAAGCTGCGGCATGACTTAAATGAGCGGAGAAACACTAAAGAAAAGGGGAATCAACTTGAGATTTCACACACGACTTCTCTTGAGTCAACCTCCACTGGTTCAGCAAGCTATTATATTATAATATTAAGCCCTAAGTTAAACAGGAAATGCGCGTACTAAAGACGACCCAAAAAGCAGCAGAAAAACAAGAAGGGGAACTCACCAGCCGCTTGAAGCTCGGCCGCAGTCAGGTCAGGTGCGTCGCTCGTCAGTCAGCCTCGGGCTGTGGCGCACCGGCGCCAGTCGGGGGACAGGGGTTTTGGCCTGGAAAATACCTGGACAGGGAACCAAAAGGTGTCTCAAGATCCCGAAAGGGTGAAAAATCGGGAGAAAAATCGGCTCCCTTAGATAGTGCCGATATCAAGCGTCACGCGGCTGACTCGTGAGCCTAAGGTCTTGCCCTGACCTTGAGCTGCAGCTTCACTCCGATTGGCTGGAAAGCTGTACATGAGAGGGGTAGACCATGAGTCATCGATGACTCTTGTGGTGGGTGGTGATGACGCAACAAGCTCAATAATTATGAAGTTCCTTAATAATAGTCGTAGAAAAATATGGATTAGATGGTTAGAAAGAAGATGACGCGCTGATTACAAAATCCGAAAAATATTGGTAATCCCTAAAGTACACGAGGAATTATGCCCAAGTACGTTGCTAACAATCCAAGTTCGTTCCGCTTCAGTAAACCCGAACAGTAGAGCGGAGGAGGGGTGGGCGTCAAGGTCACAGGTGATTGCGCAACCCAGGGGTAGAACGATGAGTCACCCGATGAGTCATCCTATTACTGGTAAAACAGGCTGTAGCATGCCTAGCAAGGACTGATACAGGCTGGGGCTCGCATAGCGATGGAGCATAAGGAGCAGGAGAGCGAAAAGATTCTGGGTTGGCCAAGCCAGGATTTATTATACTCGTACAGCTAGTACTGTGTACGTGCCATTTCGGAGGTAAATTTTCCTCAATTGTTAGTAAATAACTTACTTACTTTTGTAAATAACTTACTTGCAGAAATTATAAACCCCTGAAGCAGAAATTTCCCGGTAAAAATCTCATCTGAATCGGCTGCTTGCTTGCTTATCAACTGGTTTTGTACATGTATCCTGTCGTTTTATTTCCACGCAAGGGATTAGTGTAAAATCGTTAGTTAATAACGCAAAAAAGCTCTTATTAAAAAAATTTCGGCGGAAAACATCGCCGGGCAAACGTACAGTGGGCAAGCGTCCAGCGAGCAACCGGGTATCCCCTTTTAATCCCCTCCCTTGGACCGTGTTTTAATTTGATCTGAGTGACTTCCAGAGGCAGCGTTGCATATATATATAGCTTCAGAATCGTTGGGGGGGCCCTATAAGTAGCATAGAGCCAGGAGGGCAAGAGTCCTTGGCGCCCCCTCAGTGCAGGAGACTTGGCGCCCCGCATACGATGCGCATCCCCTCGAATCCGAAATCCTGGCAACGCCCCTGTCCGCAAGATACAATTTACAGTTTACAACCAAGGACCAATTGAAGTTTCCTTGTATACAACAGGACCTGTACGAGACAACGTGCTCATAGTTATCTTTGTGCACGACAAGTGTATGAAAGCTCTCAAAGTTTATGTTCATACCGAAACCAAGGACCACGAAGGAGTCACTTGACGGAAAAATTACCAATCAGGAATTAAAATGTTCAGGAAGGGATGGTGGCGTGTCTAGCGGTTCCTTTAGGTTCTATTTAAACTGCCTGACACAGACGCCAGCTGAAGTGCTGAGCATGCAGAACTCGAGCTGGGAAAGTAATCATATACCACAGTTATAGGACTTCTCACCGTAATGAAATTACGCACGTAACCAAATCTAGTTGAAAATTCAGGGTAGACAACGTGCAACAGAGGCCATTTATGTTAATTTAGAAGTCCGGAGGGCTGCAGCTCTTCAGTGTAAGAAATGTTATTGACATTAGCTGGCTAATATATTGCAGCTTTGCGTACGGCTCTTAATGTACTTTCAAACAAGGACTTCTAAAGTAGAAGGACGCTACACTCCAAATATTTGAAGGCCGATTTTACTCTGGCGAAATAGAAATTTTCTAAATTTTTTCTATGGCTAAAACTTATTATTTCAGTGTATTTTCGGCCTTCAATTTTTTTAGTGTTGCGTCCTTCTAACAAAAGTGACTTCTAGTGGTCCTTGCTTTCAAAATGCTCTAGGTGGGCTTACATCTTAGGTAGGTAAGATGTAAACTAAGTAGTTTAAGTAGTGCTTCTTAATCTTAATTATTAAGGTGCATCAACACCTTTAAATATAAAAAATCTACGTTACTTGCTTTATAGGGGACAACTTAAAGGGCTCCGGAGCCTTAACAAAATTGTAACAAAATAAGTATGTTATTTAAAAAAGAATAATTTTGAACAACTTTGGTGCAATTTTGAGTGAAGAATTATGGCTGCGTTTTTAGTTCTTACATAAAATAGTAAAAAAAGAAGCTAAAGTAATTATTAACAGAACTTTGCTTTGACCAAACTATCTTAATACAAAACACGAGTCAATTGTAAATAATTTGCGGTTCCTAAGCGTTACTCTTATGTATTGCCATTGTAAATCGTGATAAGTCGGCCTTTTTTCTGAGCAGATAGATTCGCGTATCGGATAAACGCAAATAGTATCTACATATTTTGGCTTGTATATATTTGGCCCAAAAGCCATTCGTTTTCATTGCGGTTTTATCTCAAATGAGACATCAGACGTCTCTTTTTAAGGTTTAAGGTTTAAGGTTGTGGAACTTAAATACAAAAGAAAAATTGCACTATGTTGTCATTTTCTTACAAAATTGTATTATTAACCTACTTGTCATATGCATGCACTTGTATCGCAGCAGAAAACCAGGTATGTATGTACTATATGTGCCCATTCTTAATTTTTATTTTTGCATTGCTATTGTATTGAACTGAATTTTCATTTTATGTTGTATGTAAGGAATTGCATGTGCAGGGAATAATTCCAAAACCAAGACCAAGACCAAGAGTAGTCTAGGAACATTATCTGATATTAGTTAGGCCCTATTTGGTAGAACAGCTAGGCCAAAATATTTGTTCAATATGATCTAGTTATGCCCCATAGTCAGGTAGTCAGGAAGGTGGCACACTGTGCACCAGAATAAATTTTGGTGGGACAATCTGTGTGCTGTCAAAGCGCCATCAAAGTGCCATTTGTGCGCTTACTTGGGACAAAAGTTTAAATGACCTAAAAAGGTCCCGTGGCTATTTTCTTTTTTACTTCTATTGTAGGGCTATTTATTCTATTGCTGATACTAAAGTTATTACAAGGCTTTTTAATACAACTCTTATTATCTTACTGGCTTCTTATTACAATGAAATCTGTACTGGTAGCATGACTAATTTACTCTAATGCATGCGGTAGTGTATCAATCTCTTTTCCTGAGCAGTCTATGTTATTTCAGGGCATTCCCCAGATCAGAAGGTCACGGCTTCTATGTATATCTCGTCTCTCAGTATCAATCTCAGTATTCTGTTTGCATATATCTCTCCGAAATGCTCTCAGAATAATTATCTGCAATAGTCTCAATACAGTATACCTTGCTACTCTCTGAATTGGTCTCAGAATTGTATTAGAATGTAGTAAAATAACTAAGTCTTTTAAGGCAATAATCTAAGGAAAACACTTTGAATATTTTTGCCAATTGAAAGGCCACGCTGGCGGGTTGGTTATCCTCTGCAAAAATTGCTTCTATTAATAAGGTCATGTTCTAAAATATCTTCAAGCAACATACGTTTATAACAAATAAATCGTTTCATAATATTTTTGAACAACAATACAGTAAAACAAAATAGGCGCACATTCAAAATTAGATTTTATTAGAAACACCGTCACACTTCTTCCAATTTGGTATGTTTTTGCTTGTAATCTTTTCAAAATTTTCGCAAAATAGCCATATTTTTGCAAATTTTGCCTATTATATTACCAATTTTTCACCACTTGTGCGCCCATATGCACTAAGACCCTTCATGTACATGGGAATTTTCCCCTAAAAAGGCCACCTTCCTGACTATGGGTTACACCTAACCTGAATCAAGGCTTGGTAGGCCTTATAATATAATTATAATTAATGAATTTTACTTTGTTGTTGCTTTTGTTTGTTTGATAAATAGGCCTATACTTTTATATGACCAAACTGTTGGCATAGCTAAAATAATAAAGAGTGAATTTACTTCAATTGTCATATTCATATTGACATTTAATACAATCCACTTTAGTAATAGCCAATTTATTTGTGGCCAATTTAGCCACATTGATAACAAGTTATGAATACTTCAATAACATCAACTTTGGTAGTTGTATTTTCTTAACAAGCATTATTTATAGCATTTCTTTAATAACTTGCAAACAACTAAGTCCATATGAAATATTCACTAAAAAATAATAATGAATTTTTTTCATATTGTAATTGGTTTAAATTTTTTTAAACTTAAACCTGGGCAAATTTAAAATATTAGATTTAGAAAGAAAAAGTTGGTCATTGTTCAGCCAACTCTGGGGAACATAAAAGAAATATTTTTTATAGTTGATTGGAAAAAACTTTTAATTGTCACGCCATACATGTGCAACTCAAAAATTCAGTCAGCTGGTGCAAGTGGTTCAAAGGACAAAAAAAATATCCTGCAAACCACATCTCACCTATAACTTGCTTACTTGCTATGCTATTTTACTATTCTCTTCCAAATTTGACACTTCTAGTTCTACTGCCCATTGTATAACTTACCCCCTCTATTTTGAGACTTCTTCTATTTTGCAACTTACCCCCTCCATTTTTACCAATTTTGTAATTTAAATTGGCAATTTTGCAATTTTCATTGGCAATTTTGCAATTTTCATTGGCAATTTTGTGACTTACATTGGTTAGCCACCAAATCAGTCAGCCAGATTGGCAGACTTGGCTGACTTTGTGCATGTGTGCCACGCATTGGTTACACACTCAAAAATATTCTTAAAATTAAATTTGGGGTAGGAGATCTAGGGTTAAAAAATAATGCTTGCACATGCTTACCTGAAAAATCATGTATATATTCAAGCAATTGCATAAACTAAGACTTCCAAATAGTTATCACAGAATTTATTGTAATGGACTAATTAGTTACTTAATTGCTTTATAACTTAATAAGTTTTATAAATCTAAAAAAGTTCCTAAGCTTATATTGCATTTACTTCCTAATCAAATTATCTAGTTAAAATAAAAAATATCACTTTGTATTTTTTTGTATTTAAACATCAAACAAAGTTAAAAAAAATAATGCAATTTTTTTAATTCATTGGATAATGGTAGCATTTTTTATAAATGTAGTATTGTTAATATTTGTATTTAATTATTTCTTATTTTATTTACAGGTGTTACCAAAATTACTTCTACCAAAATAGCTATTACTAAATTGGTCATCTGTTATTACTAAAGTGGCAATTACCTAAGTGTGCTATTACCTTGAGATATAAGTATAATATCATTACCAAACAAGGGAACTAAATCCAAAAAAGGTTATTGATATAATGTTTTTTCCTCTCTAAATGTCCTCTCTAACTTTTTCCTCTAAAGATCTATAAATGCAAATTAAAAATAATAGATACCTTGATTTTTCAAATATTATGTTAAAATAAAATCTAGTGTAAAGATGGTTTTTAAATGAAATTTTTGATCCAATTCAATTCAATTTGAATATCTAAAAGAAAAGATCTGAATACTGAATAATACTGGAAAGAAATACAAATTCAATTAATAATGTACCTAATTTATTACTAATTAATGAGTATAAAAAATATAAAAAATTGAACAGTGAATAAACTTATACATTTATGTCATATCGCAAGGACAAAGCATGCTCTTTTTAACAGATTTAAACTATCTCTACTCTATTTACAAAAATTACCCTGTCAGCAAATTTTTGACCCATATCAAGGCATTTGGTAGTTGGATTAAGTAAATTCTAATTCTGATTCAATCTAATATTTGATTAATTTTGTTTGAATACAAATATTCCAAATATTTGAACCATCACTACCCTAGTATTTAATTTAAGGTGTCCTTGTTAAATATTTACTTGACTTTGAGTTTGAAGTACTTTTAATCTTATATATACTTCATCATGCAAGACAAGGGAATTTTTCTCATATTCTTGACCTGTATATATATAATTCTCTTTTGTGGAAGGCCTAGTTATTTGAGCAGAGGCTTAAGGACTAAGAGTATTAAAAGCATTTGCAAATTGATACTCAAATTAATAATTAGAACCATCCATACTTAGTCCTGAACTTTTACTAATTAGTATCAAAACTAATTTTATCCTATTAACTCAAGGGGTCATATGGATAAAAAAATATATCAATTAGCACAATAATTGGTAAAGTGATACTAGAGCCTCAATTAAATTTTTGCCTTATGCTTGTCTATGTGTTATTTTCCATTCCAATACATGGTTTTCCCATTTCAAACTTCTTGGAAATGGGACCCATTGTGCCTATCATTCAAGAATATATAAAAACAGAATGAGAATAAATTATTATCAAATAAAAACATACCAGTAAGCTTATTATAAAGCTTACAAAATGACTAATAAAATGGTTAGATACTTTGGTTTTTTAACTGAAAAAAAAACAAAATATAGTGACATTAGAAATGGGATATCTTGTGCTAGTGCCTACCAAATATAAAATTAGATTAAGTGATAAATGCATAATTCAGAGATTATATTAAAATCACTTAAATTTTTTCAATTGTAGATCAAGTAAAGCTTAATTTATGCAAATAAAGTTTCTGCTTAAATAATGGGACACCAAAAAATCTTCATTTTTTACTCTTAAATTTTCATGCTACAGGAAATACTTTACCACTCAATTCTGGAAAATGGACATGTCATAATTATTTAAGATAGGTATTTAATTATTTAAAATAGGTATTAAATTTTCTTTAAAGTTATTTACTTTATTGATTTACTGTATTAATTTGCATCTAGACATGATGGAACAGTGTTTTTCAAAATATTGTATACATTTTGTAATTCACCTATTAGGATATCCAAGCATGTCTCAAAAAACAATACAAGTTATTAAAACATTAGTAAGCAAAGATTTTTCATTTGTTATATTTTGCTCTTAGAGATATTTACCTATGGATTTTGAATACATATTAGAAAATGAGAGAAATATTTTTATATCTAAACTTGAAGATCTTACAGTGCAGAGGTAATAGTGAGGCTAGTGTGTGCAAGAAAGTGTTGATAGAAAAACAAAAAGTAGGCATAATGAAACACCAAGCTTGCTACCTAAAAAGTAAAGTTTTGATTTTTCATCAGTGAGGTACCTATCCATAGGATTACCCTTGATTAAATTTTAAAAGTGCCTTCAGCCTGCTTAATAATGTATAATGTCCAAAGTTTTCCTATCCTTCCATATTGTATTGTAGTTTGTCACGGTCATCAATCCTGGCTGTAACAGCACTCTGTGCGACGGCACTCTCCTTGTCTACAGTCGGCTTGAACGCAGCATCGACTCGCTGCACGTCTTTGTTACAGTTGGTAAAGGACTCGGCGATCTAGCCATTTCTTACGCACAATTTTACGATCCTAAGCAGAAGGCCGTCGTTTCTTGGGATGCTGTATTCTCTGACAATGCGACTCAACGGGCCAACGCCTTGTCGTTTACCAATCCTAAAGCTACCTTGCAGTCCAAGTTTTCCTTTGTTCTTACTAATGTAAGTATTTTATATTGCGGCGCTTTTTTGGGTTATTTACGGCGGAAGAAAGAGTTTAGAGAAAAACGAAATTCAAGTTAAAAAGTAAGGAAGTCAATGGTGCAATTGTAGGACTGATAATGTAGTTGCTCCAGAAGTTGCTCCAGAGAAGGTTGCCTTTTAAAAGCAGTGGCTTAAAAAAACTAGAAAATTATTCACCTCGAAAACTATTTATAAAATCGTTTTAGTTAATCGAATACAATGATGCCAAAGATTCAGTTAGCATCCCTGCGTTGCCCAACAATACTACACGAAAGTATCCGTTCAGCAATTTCCTATGGCAAGCGCATGGACCCGTTGTGGTGGACGGTGTTGTTCAAATTCTTCTATCGGCTGAGAAAACTTTACGTAAGAATATATTTCTTGAAAGCTCTTAGATTATTCAGAGAATGGCCCATACATAGAATCACCTTTACAATATTCACAAAATCACCATTAGGTTCTTCATAGAATCGCCTTTAGATTTTTCCCAGAATCGCCCTTAGATTATTAATAAAGGAATCACCCTTAGATTATTGAAAGAATCGCCCCTAGATTATTCACAGAATCGCCCTTAGATTATTGAAAGAATCGCCCCTAGATTATTCACAGAATCACCCTTAGATTATTCACAGAATCGCTCATGGAATATTCAAAGAATCGCCCTTAGATTATTGATAAAGGAATCGCCCTTAGATTATTAAAAGAATCGCCCTTAGATTATTCACAGAATCGCCCTTAGATTATTCACAGAATCGCCCTTAGATTATTCACAGAATCACCCTTAGATTATTCACAGAATCGCCCTTAAATTATTCACAGAATCGCCCTTAGATTATTCACAGAATCGCCCTTAGATTATTCACAGAATCGCCCTTAGATTATTCACAGAATCACCCTTAGATTATTCACAGAATCGCCCTTAGATTATTCACAGAATCGCCCTTAGATTATTCACAGAATCGCTCCTAGATTATTCACAGAATCGCCCTTAGATTTATTCAAAAAATCGCCCTTAGATTATTGATAAAGGAATCACCCTTAGATTATTCAAAGAATCGCCCTTAGATTATTCAAAGAATCGCCCTTAAATTATTCAAAGAATCGCCCTTAGATTATTTGTGGAATCGCCCTTACATTATTTACAGAATCACCCTTAGATTATTCACAGAATCGCCCTTAGATTATTCAAAGAATCGCCCTTAGATTATTGATAAAGGAATCACCCTTAGATTATTCAAAGAATCGCCCTTAGATTATTCAAAGAATCGCCCTTAAATTATTCAAAGAATCGCCCTTAGATTTTTGATAAAGGAATCACCCTTAGATTATTCAAAGAATCGCCCTTACATTATTTACAGAATCACCCTTAGATTATTCAAAGAATCACCCTTAGATTATTCAAAGAATCGCCCTTATATTATTCAGAGAATCACCCTTAGATTATTCACAGAATCACCCTTAGATTATTCACAGAATCGCTCCTAGATTATTCACAGAATCGCCCTTATATTATTCACAGAATCACCCTTAGATTATTCACAGAATCACCCTTAGATTATTCAAAGAATCGCCCTTATATTATTCAGAGAATCACCCTTAGATTATTCACAGAATCACCCTTAGATTATTCACAGAATCACCCTTAGATTATTCACAGAATCACCCTTAGATTATTCACAGAATCACCCTTAGATTATTCAAAGAATCGCCCTTATATTATTCAGAGAATCACCCTTAGATTATTCACAGAATCACCCTTAGATTATTCACAGAATCGCTCCTAGATTATTCACAGAATCGCCCTTATATTATTCACAGAATCACCCTTAGATTATTCGTGGAATCGCCATTAAATTATCTAGAACCATCTCTCAGTTCACCCCAACTATCCCGCACAACCAGCAGCTTCCGACAATGCATCGGCTCCTGTAGAAGATTCCGCGCCATTTAATCCTCACAACGGCAGCAGTCTGCAATTGGCTATTCAACTATCGCCAACAGTGGGACGAGCGGCCGACTTGCCTCAATTGCAATTCACTGGCAAAAATACTCAACTAGAATTATTGCTTGATAATCTATTGAGCAGTTGGCCTAATTCCAGATTCGCTGTTGAATCACTTCTATTAGACAATCTGCACAAATCTCAATCAATCAATTCCGTGCTTAATATTGACGACGAGTTCACCCCGGGCGTGTTTCGCATGTCCAATTGGCTATCTGACTTGTCTTGCTACGCCCAGTGGAAACCGGTCTGTTACAAAGCCGATAAACGAGCTATCGGTGTTAGTACAGTAGTAAAAAATTCCGGTTTGGCTTCCTTAACGACCAACACGATCAAATCGCTGAATAATGGTTTCGCTTACGTATTGTACGGAGGCGATTTGGAGAAGTTGACTGACGCCAGAGCTACTAACATCACTTTTGGCATCCCTAAGGATAAATTTTATGCTGCTACTAATTATACTGTGTGGTGAGTAGATTTTATTTTGGGTTGAATTGTACATCTGATAGGTGCTGGTTTTAGTAAATTATTTGACTTCTGCAGTTTTCTAGTATGTAGGCTAATAGATTGTGTCTGATTTTTTTAATTCTATAGATACCCTTTAGGTCTATAGATGCCTATCTATGGATGACTTTTAAGTCTATAGATGCCTATCTATGGATGACTTTATTGTCTATAGATGCCTATCTATGGATGACTTTAATGTCTATAGATGCCTATCTATGGATGACTTTTAAGTCTATAGATGCCTATCTATGGATGACTTTTAAGTCTATGGATGTCTATCTATGGATGACTTTTAAGTCTATAGATGCCAATCTATGGATGACTTTAAAGTCTATAAATGCCTATCTATGGATGACTTTTAAGTCTATAGATGTCAATCTATGGATGACTTTTAAGTCTATAAATGCCTATCTATGGATGACTTTAATGTCTATAGATGCCTATCTATGGATGACTTTTAAGTCTATAGATGCCTATCTATGGATGACTTTTAAGTCTATAGATGTCTATCTATGGATGACTTTTAAGTCTATAGATGCCAATCTATGGATGACTTTAAAGTCTATAAATGCCAATCTATGGATGACTTTAAAGTCTATAGATGCCTATCTAGGGATGACTTTAAAGTATATAGATGCCTATACAGATGACTTTTTTGTTAAATTTAGAATTGCTATTAGTTAAATAAACTACGGACGTCTAGGTAGCCTTGTTTAGATAAGATGTGTAAATGTCATAGCTGAATCCAAAGATGCCTATTTTGGATTTATTGATGCCGTCAATGTGTTAATTTATTGATTGAATTATGTTGACTAAATTTGTAACCATGTGATTTTTTAACCTTGTAATCCAACAGGACCTTCTCCGTTGGTATTGGCCAACCCCCGTACGATGCCGTGTCTACATTAGTAATAGTAGTAATATTGTGCGGCTTGGGCCTACCATTTTTACTAATGTCGGCCGCCGCAGTTTATCTTTGCGTTCGACGCTGTCGTCAGCCTTTGTCAGAGGGAGCTGCCAGCGCTTATCAACCAATCAATACTTGATTTTTTATTGATTGATTGTTGGTTAATGGCTTTAAAAGGACTACGTTGATTGGAACTAATTAACTATTTTCTCAATAGCGTATTAAAGTAAAAACAGATAAAAAATAACAAAGAAAACCCCTTGTTGCTACTTCAGTGGTTATGTAATATAAGTAGCATAAATTTTTCATAAAAAACGATTTTCTAAGAAATGCTTTAAATCGGTTTTCTTTGTGATTTATGTTAACTTTCCTTCGCTGAATTTTTTATACAGTTCAATTTATTGATTCAAAGTTTTCGGTTTATAAAACGCGTATGCAATAAAAATATTTAACAATACCATTTTTTTGCCAAGTATAAGCTTTGTAATTGCCAAAAGTGATTAATTCCTACTTTTTTGTCAGTTTAATTCAGTAAATAATTAGGCATACATTTTTAGCGTCCCTACTGCTGTAAAATCTCTGTGAATTTTTTCTGAACCCCCTGCGGTTTATCAGATTTCATACCTGTTTTTGATGCAGTATTCAACTAATTTCTTTCATTTACCGTAATGCACAACGCGTTTGCGATTAGAAAAAAACGCTTTATAACTTTTTGAGACGTGAATCTGTGAATCTGGAAGCAAATAAAATATGATTCCTTTTTTAAAGTTATTTAAATTTTTTTATTTTCCTGTGCCTTTTTCTTTCCTCGACCTTGACGTCCTAGAGTTTCTAAGGGTAAAAGAGACTTTCCGTTCTAGTGTTCCTTATGGCTATAGAGGCTTGTCTTCCCAGTGTTCCTCATGGTCATAGAGGCTTGTCTTCCCAGTGTTCCTCATGGTCATAGAGGCTTGTCTTCCCAGTGTAGTTCCTTATGGTCATAGAGGCTTGCCTTCCCAGTGTACTTCCTTATGGTCATAGAGGCTTGCCTTCCCAGTGTACTTCCTTATGGTCACAGAGGCTTGCCTTCCCAGTGTAGTTCCTTATGGTCATAGAGGCTTGCCTTCCCAGTGTAGTTCCTTATGGTCATAGAGGCTTGCCTTCCTAGAGTTCCTTATGGTCACAGAGGCTTGCCTTCCCAGTGTACTTCCTTATGGTCATAGAGGCTTGCCTTCCCAGTTTAGTTCCTTATGATCATAGAGGCTTGCCTTCCCAGTGTACTTCCTTATGGTCATAAGAGGCTTGCCTTCCTAGTGTACTTCCTTATGGTCACAGAGGCTTGCCTTCCCAGTGTAGTTCCTTATGGTCATAGAGGCTTGCCTTCCCAGTGTAGTTCCTTATGGTCATAGAGGCTTGCCTTCCCAGTGTAGTTCCTTATGGTCATAGAGGCTTGCCTTCCCAGTTTAGTTCCTTATGATCATAGAGGCTTGCCTTCCCAGTGTACTTCCTTATGGTCATAGAGGCTTGCCTTCCCAGTGTAGTTCCTTATGATCATAGAGGCTTGCCTTCCCAGTGTACTTCCTTATGGTCATAAGAGGCTTGCCTTCCTAGTGTACTTCCTTATGGTCATAGAGGCTTGCCTTCCTAGTGTACTTCCTTATGGTCACAGAGGTGAGAGGCTTGCCTTCCCAGTGTAGTTCCTTATGGTCACAGAGGCTTGCTCACCTAGAAAATTAGGTTTGGCTTCTGACTTTATAGTGCCTTAGGTCATAAAACAGTATAACGTATGGATTAAGTGTATGTGTTGCTTACTAATAATCCTCATTTATTTATTTCAGCAACATTTTCTGTATTGTCGCATCGACAGAAAATTATTGAGTAACGAAAGTAAAACTTCAATAAAAAAAGCATGGCTCTGCTAGGCCCTAAAATGTCAATCTCCCTGCTGGTATTGTCCGTATGGGGCATCATAATGCTACTATTATTGGGCATCTTTGCCAGGGTAAATGCGGTTGCACTGGCCGAGGATATTTACTTTGACCAAGCGAAATGGGCCGCCTCTGGCTACAGTTATCAGTACATTGACGATCGCTACAAACAATTGTCTAATAATTGTTTCATTGCGGCTGGTATCTACGTACTGCTATTGGTGTTTAGCGGTATTCAGTACCGTCTCAATATGGTGAATAGCTACGCCGCCACTAATTAACAATTATCTTGCAATGCTTATTTTTACAATTGACACTTTGTGTTCTGTTTTTTCACGTCTAATGACAGTCATCTAATGTCGAAAAAATGATATATTGGTTGATTAGTTTTTTCTGTCAAAAATTATTTTTTTCCCTATAATGCTACTACTACTAGTTTTGTCAGTAGTTTTCATGTGCGTTAGATTTCTCTGGAAAAATATCGACAAGACCCTCTAGCTCTATCTGTGTGCATAATATTACATTATTTGTTCAAATATTTCCATGTTAATTTGCTTATTATAACTTTGTAATACTTATTCAGTTATTAATAATCTATATTATCAATATTATTATATATTGTTTTGTTGTGCAGTCATGCGTTAATAAATTTAATTAGTTTTTTTTTCTAATTTGATTGAAGGCTATTCCATCTATATATCTTTATATTTGTAGCAGAAGCAGTCAATAGGTAATACTGTTCTTTAATTAGCATTATCTTGTAAATCATTAAATCTCTTGTGATACGCATATTAAATACAAATATGTTGCATTGAATTTTAGATTCGTATATTATACCACTGCTAGATTAATGAGAGTATTGATCTAATAATCAGTAATAATAGTAATAATAATAATAATTTATCTAAATATAAATGTCATATATCTTGTCCAATATGCGACTCTTTGTTGATGAAATAATTTTTTTTATAAATCTAGCGTCTATACATGTTAGAAAGGATGTTCTATTGATCATGCTAATCTAATTTAGCAAGACACGTATGCCCGACACTTATCGATATCTGCATACTCTTGGACTTGAATAATCTAAGAAGTACAATGAATTATTATTTAAAATTTAAATTTTCTACCTGTTTCAGCCACTGAGACGCCGCCATGATCACAGACGTGCAGCTGTCGATATTCGCCAATCTACTCAGCGTATTTTTATTCCTGTTAGTGATATTGTATCACTACATATCGGTGAATAGCGGCAAAAAATCCGACTGAAAGATAGATTGTTGCGCGCCTAAAGTGCAGTAAATGGAACAACAGAACAAAAACTAGAAAATGATTGATTGAGAAGCGAATCTATTCTAAATTTCTGTGTTTGTCTTAACTTTTCATTTTTTTCTTGGATTTTGCTTACGATAGTTCTACATTTATAGGATTAGCTATACGCAATATTACAGTATAATAAATCATAACAGCTAGCAAAGTGCCAAATTGGGTTTCTGTGTTTTTTGTACTGTAATTTTAGTAGTTTTACCTTAGCCAATTTCTAGACTGGGTATTTGGCTTTCTATCAGTATATAGTCCTATCTGAATCAAAATGACTAAAAAAACTTTCTATAATGTTATCCTTCTTTCACTGCACAATAATTTTCAAATTAATGAACAATAAAATAGGGAAAAGATTTACGGGTCACAGTGTAACAGTTTATTTCCTTTGTTAAGTCAATCTTAAACAATTGTTTTTGTGCACTCTCTACTGTTAATGATGTTAGTTACAGTTGTTAGCTATTTAAAATATATTGTTTAACTGAATTGTTAACCAGAGTCATTTGCGCGAAATCGAGCTCTCTCTTGGTGATTTGTTTCTGCTTGTTAATTTTGTGTTCTTAACTTGGTAGATCTGCAAATACTAGCTCAAGGTTTAGATAGTGTGGAAAAATGATTTAGATAAATGGGATCAAACCCCCTGAAAGGGTAGGTTAAGTCAGATTATTGTTGAACAACCTCAAAAAAAATATATTGTACTTTTCATAATCCAAGACTGCATATTTTTTTACGTATTATTGTGTCCGTCATACCACCCAACCCGCGCTCATCCTTAAGCCTAAAAATGAATTTTATATGAGATCTTACAGCATTAGAATTATGCACTTTCTGGCTGAATAAGGCGACGCTAGTGAAAGTATTTACGTCAGCATAATTTGGATTGAAGGATGTCTCCCCCTCTTACTCTCACTTTTCCCACCCCCTTATAGAGCCCTAGCCAGTTCGATTTAGTTTCTCTTCTAGTTGAAGGAAAGGCACTCAGCAATAAATAAATAAACAATCCAACCCGCGCTGTAAGTCGATAATCTGCTAACTAATCGATAATCTTTAATAGCGGGCTCGCACTTCTTGAATGTTGCCTGAGCCATGTTTTCCCTCTCTCTACTTCTTCTAGAAGTTGGTTGTTATATATTTTTCCCACCCTTAACTGCCCTTAACAATCAATATGCAGTTAGTATTCTAAAGCAAGTAGAAAAATACGCGTGTTGCTTAGTTTTAAGTTTTTGTTTCATTTAAAACAGAAATTCTAATAATTAAATTGATATTCAACGCTTGTTTGTTGTGTCAAGTTGCAATTGATTGTATTTTGCTAGTGAATGGGCCCTCTAGCGTCCTTAAGCGTCTCTTCAAGAATTGTTAATTGCTGCTATTATTTGAAATTCTCTTTTCCTTTAGCTTTCTCTACTCGACTCTACTTACTTGAATGATTGACTTGACAAGACGACTCGAACGGGGGGGACGCGCTTTTTCAATTCTGTCGTTTTTAGTTGAAGTCTATCTACATTCCACCCAGTTTTATTTTGCTTGGTTACATACAACTGGCACTCTGTGTAGCTAGTTTAGTTGCTAGGGGAAAGGCAAAGACCGACTACAGAGGATTGCGCTAGGGAAGGGAGGCGGGCTAAAGCTAATTTGTGCCGACGGGGCTGACTTCATTCGGATCTATCGTTGGTTGGAAGTTGCAAGCAACTTATTTCTTCGGTTTTTTCCCCTTCAAAAAGAATGAGTCCTCTGCTTCTCTCTAGTCTATCAATAGTTTAGGATGAAGAAGGCAGACAGTGAGTTCGTTAACTCGCAAAGAGCTTCCAATGAAAGAAGAAAACAGACAGACAGAATGTTGCTTGAGTTGAGCTGGCCCGCTCTCTTCATCATCGCCTGCATGGCTGTCTGCATGCGTTTTTAGGCCCGAAAATAAAGATGAGAAAATGAGATTTTAGCTAGCAAACTAAATTTATCTGTCGGTTCGTTTGTTGTTAAATGGAAGTCTTTAGCTGTCTATCTGCTAGTTCTGTGCCAATTTAAAAGTGCATTGGCGCAATCTGTATCGTTAGCTATGCAAATTAATTAATATGGAGAAAAAGTTTCTTTGATACTTTCAAGCCTATAAGCCAATGGCGTGCATTCATATGCATATTAGAAAGTTTTATTTACCAGCTTTTTCATGGAAAAAAATCACTAGGATTTTTGTTAGTTATTTTGTTGTGCTGAAGATCGCATTTGTCAAGTCGCTATTCGTTCGGCTTTCAAGATTAGCCTCTGCTAATCTCTATAGACTAGCCACTATTTAACTTAAAATCCCTTCCTATGCTCCGATGATTCCCCTGAGTCACCTATCGCATCCTTCCCAGTCGAAAAGTTTTAAAATTAATGACCATTCGATAAAGCGGCCAAGTCTATTCTTTTTATCTTCTCAGTGTTGGCGAACCTTCTGTAGTGTTATTTCGTCACGTCAAAAAATGAGGATTTGAGTTGTCTGCCTGTTTGTCAGTCTGTCTGTCTGTCGGCAAAAGTCCTACAGCAATCTCCTTCGCCCCCCCCCGATTTTAGCCAGTTTGATTGGATTCTGCATATTAATTGACACTCAGGATTTTAATGCGTCGAGTTGCTATTCCCGTGGGATTTTAATCTTAGTGCAATTCAAATCTCAATTTGATTGCGTCGGATCGAGGTTAGCAATCACTGTCAGAGACTGTCTGTCAGTCCAAGTCAGATTGCTGCTGATTTCTTCATTTTATCTAGTTTACATAGTCACACTTCAGTGCCATTAAAATTGGTTTTTCTTTTCTCTCGATGAAGAGGAGTTGGAGATGCTATTGGAACGATCAGTTTAAGTGGTAAATATTATCTATGAAGGATTAGTTAAAAAGGGTCAGTGTGGGGGTAGAAATGCTCTCTGAAGGGTCAGTGTGGGGGTAGAGATGCTCTCTGAAGGGTCAGTGTGGGGGTAGAGATGCTCTCTGAAGGGTCAGTGCGGGGGTAGAGATGCTCTCTGAAGGGTCAGTGTGGGGGTAGAGATGCTCTCTGAAGGGTCGGTGTGGGGGGTAGAGATGCTCTCTGAAGGGTCAGTGTGGGGGTAGAGATGCTCTCTGAAGGGTCAGTGTGGGGGTAGAGATGCTCTCTGAAGGGTCAGTGTGGGGGTAGAGATGCTCTCTGAAGGGTCGGTGTGGGGGGTAGAGATGCTCTCTGAGGGTCAGTGTGGGGGTAGAGATGCTCCCTGAAGGGTCAGTGTGGGGGTAGAGATGCTCCCTGAAGGGTCACTGTGGGGGTAGAGATGCTCCCTGAAGGGTCAATGTGAGGGTAGAGATGCTTTCTGAGGGTCAGTGTGGGGGTGGAGATGCTCTATTAACTATGATGGTATTGTGAGTACGAGATCATTAACGGCTAATAATTTAGGAAATATAAATTATCTAATATTTTAATTTCAGCCAGCAGAAACAGACAGGAGTGCAACAGACTGAAAAAACTAACGATAACGATTTATCATTGGTGTGAAAGCCATTCTAAACTTCACAACGATAACATAGAATGGCGTCCACCATATTCTTCAAATTGAAATCCGACCTAGAGATGGAGGAGATCCATTTTGATGGTTCCGGTTTGACCGTTCGCGATCTGCGCAAGGTTATTAGGGAACGGCGCGGATTTAAAGTGCAAGACTGCGATTTGGAACTTTACGATTCGAGTACTGGAAAGCGTGAGTGCCCAATCTTTGTTCACTTGGGTGTTTTTTAGGCACCGTAAAACCTCTCAGTTCCTCAGGTTGCTAGGTGAACTCTCCCTCAGATCCTCAGGTTGCTAGGTGAACTCTCCCTCAGATCCTCTGGTTGCTAGGCGGATTCTCCCTCAGATCCTCTGGTTGCTAGGCGGATTCTCCCTCAGATCCTATGGTTGCTAGGCGGACTCCCCATCAGATCCTCAGGTTGCTAGGCGGATTCTCCCTCAGATCCTCTGGTTGCTAGGCGGATTCTCCCTCAGATCCTCTGGTTGCTAGGCGGATTCTCCCTCAGATCCTCTGGTTGCTAGGCGGATCCCCCCCCAGATCCTCTGGTTGCTAGGTGAACCCCCCTCAGATCCTCAGGCTGCTAGGTGAACCCCCCCTCAGATCCTCAGGTTGCTAGGCGGACTCCACCTCAGATCCTCAGCTTGCTAGGCGGACTCCCCCTCAGATCATCAGGTTGCTAGGCGGACTCCCCGTCAGATCCTCAGGTTGCTAGGCGGACTCCCCCTTAGATCCTCAGGTTGCTAGGCGGACTTCCCCTTAGATCCTCAGGGTTGCCACGGTTTTTTGCTATAAAAATTGTAAAAGAGGAAATGGGTTTTTATCGTACAGAATTAACGTTCACATTTATTAAATGAATATTCGGAATTCAGTCCTTTTAAAATTTGACTTTCTTTGATCGTTTTTTAGCTTTCGCGTCCGAGAATCAGGTTGTGCACAACTATTCCTCAGTGATAGTGAAACGTGTGGCTAAAAGCAGACCGCCTGGAAAAGAGTGAGCGTTGTTTTATTTATGCCTATTAGATTTTTCACTTTTTAGTAGAATAATAAGAAAAAGTACTGTTAAAAGTACCTTCAACATTCCTTAAATCCCTTGAATCGCCCTTAATCGTTTCTAAAAACGCTTCATACACTCGCCCCTAACACTTGCCGCTCAATAACTATAAAAATCGCCATTTTACCAGCCCTGAGAATCGCCCTTTTATACTCCTGACTATTGTTCCTTACCGCTCATGACAAATCCAATCAACCTCTTACCAACCCCCAAAAAGCGCCCCCTTACCACTTCCAAAAAGCGCCCCTTACCACTTCCAAAGAGCGCCCCTCACCACCCCAAGAAGCGCCCCTCACCACCCCCAATTAGCGCCCTTACCACCCCAAAAAGCGCCCTTACCACCCCAAAAAGCGCCCCTTACCGCCACTAAGAAGCGCTTCTTACCGCCCCAAGAAGCGCCCCTCACCACCCCCAAGATGCGCCCTCACCACCCTCAAGAAGCGCCCCTCACCACATCCAAGAAGCGCCCCTCACCACCCCAAGAAGCGCCCCTCACTACCCCAAGAAGCGCCTCTTACCGCCACTTAGAAGCGCCCCTTACCACCCCAAGAAGCGCCCCTTACCTGTTTCAAGAGGCGCCCCTTACCACCCCAAAAAGCGCCCCTTACCGCCCCCAAGAAGCGCCCCTTACCTGTCCCAAGAAGCGCTCCTTACCGCCACTAAGAGGCGCCCCTTACCACCCCAAGAAGCGCCCCCAAGAAGCGCCCCTCACCGCCCCCAAGAAGCGCCCCCAAGAAGCGCCCCTCACCACCCCCAAGAAGCGCCCCTTACCGCCCCCAAGAAGCGCCCCTTACCACCCCCAAGAAGCGCCCCTTACCACCCCAAGAAGCGCCCCCAAGAAGCGCCCCTCACCGCCTCTAAGAAATTAAGAATCTTGCACCAAAGAAGCGCCACTTACCATTGCCTTTACAAAAGTGTCACTTCTATTACTTTGTACACAGACATCGCCTAACTATACATTAAGTCTGAAATTGATAAAAAAAGTGCAAATCCTACGTTTAAATTAACTTTATTTGTCTTTTTCTGCCAATTTCAGTTCTAACTTTCCGAAGCCCAACATTTATGTAAGTTAAAATATTATACGCCTAATACAATGCCAGTTGTCAGTCAGATCTTATACACGTGATATAAATAGCTACGCATTTTAAAACCTGCTCGAAGCTGTGAGAAACTATCTAATCATCATTCACGATTTATAATTATGTATTTTATTTTATATTTGCCATTTGCAATGACAATGCAACAGTTCGACTAATAAATAATTATTTTTCTAACCACTGCTACATGAACTGTACTTAGTTGACGCACTTGTTCTCTTTCTGTAATTAAATTATTGTTGCTATTATATTAGCAGTAGATTTTTTCTAACATAATTAAATTTTAGAAGAAGAGATGAATTTTATCTGACGAAAAATTGAAATTAATTATGCATTAAAATAATTATATATCTTATTCAAATATTCCGCCTAAGTCGTTTTTCTTGCTGAATGCATTTCTTCTTTTAAAAGAAGATAATGTATTTTTTCCTATCTAGCATTTCCTTTATGTGTTAAGCATTTTTTATTGACAGAAAATGTTTCATTTTTTAATAATTTTTTGTCTTGTAGGCATGTCAATCAAAAGTATTGCTTTGTCAGCAATTATTTCTAGTATCTATGCAAAACCATGACGCGTAAAGCAATTGTTATTGTTAGATCTGTGAATGCAATTTCACTATTTCATCAAATATTTTATTTTCTCTTTTTCTTTACTATTGGATTGAAGAAATATAAAGCATTTAGAAATATAAAAATTTAAATGATTTAAGTGTTGAAACCAGAAGGTAAAAAACATGGCACAGGAGCTTGAACAATAGTTCCCCAATGAATGGGTCAATTATTTTTTTAATTCGTCAACTTGACCTGCGTTGGTCAAATTTGCGCTAACGCAATGTATGCACATCATAAAATTTATGTGTATAAAGTACGATGTATGTAATAAGGTAACGTACCGTTTTTTATTACTAACGTGCCAAAGTTACAGGTATGCTCTGAAGCAGCAATAATAATTATTAATATTTCGTAAGAATTATCGTATTTATTTATTACCTCAATTTGTAGCAACCTCGCGAGGAACCAAAGGAGCGACCGCAGCCGTCAACTACACAAGCCAACATGATTGATTTATCCAAGCGAACGGACATGACTGAGGACGAGAAGATTAGAAAAATGGTGGAATATTCTACTCAGAAATATGCCCACGTCAAGTAAGTCTGGGTTGGCTTAGTTTTGGGTGTCTTCTAGAGATCCTCAATGTTAACCCTTCACACTTTCACATCCTCAATTTGAAGGCTCTATACTTCCAGAGATCCTCAATGTTGAACCTTCACACTTTCACATCCTCAATTTGAAGGCTCTATACTTCCAGAGATCCTCAATGTTGAACCTTCACACTTTCACATCCTCAATTTGAAGGCTCTATACTTCCAGAGATCCTTGATGTTGAACCTTCACACTTTCACATCCTCAATTTGAGGGCTCTATACTTCCAGAGATCCTTGATGTTAAACCTTCACACTTTCACATCCTCAATTTGAAGGTTCCATACTTGCAGAGATCCTCGATGTTAAACATTCACACTTTCACATCCTCAATTTGAAGGCTCCATTCTTGCAGAGATCCTCAATGTTAAACATTCACACTTTCACATCCTCAATTTGAAGGCTCCATACTTGCAGAGATCCTCAATGTTGAACCTTCAAACTTTCCACATCAGTACTTTGCCATCCTCAAATGTTAAATCCCAACACTCCCAAATCCCTCATGTTAGTTTTATTGATAAGTCTAGAATTGAGCAAGCATTGCAATTTTTTCAATCACAATGGAACTAATGCATTGACTGCATTATAACTAGCTACATTTTAGCGGGCTGCATGACGCTGTACTAGACTCATTGTAGCAATTTAATAAATTCAATATATTCAATCAATCTATCTTTTTGGCAAGCACAGACAAAATAGCTGGTAGCTTTTGTTGTTTAAATAGACAAGAGCTTTTTATTGAACAGAAGAGGTTTAAAACGCTCTGTAGCACGCATTCAAAAAACTATTGAGTGCCTTTAGGCGCAAGCAATGCAAGCTGCTGCTGCTGCTGCTGTTGCTGTTTTAGACAAAAATAACACGACCTAGACATCATTCAGAACCATTGAAGAAAGAGCGATGCCTTTGTGTTGCATTTTTAGGAAAAGCGCTAGGTTATCATTCATTTAGAGAAAACGTTTATTGCCAAAGAATCCTTAAAAGGAAACAGACTCTGGACTGCTACCATTTAAAAAAGAGAAAATTAAAGGATCAATAACATTATGGATTCTAAGACTGGGAAAAGTCGAAACTCATTTCTGATCCTCAGGTTAAGAAAATTATAAATCCCCATACTTAGAGAATCGTCATTTATCCCAAATCCCCAGGCTGATAAAATCGTCATTTATCCCAAATCCACAGAATGAGTGAATCGCCAATCATCCGAAATCCCCAGACCGAGAGAATCGCCATTTATCCATAATCCCCAGACTGAGAAAATCGCTACTTATCCTAAATCCCCCGACTGAGAATCGTTATTTATCCTAAATCCCCAGACAGGGAGAATCGCCGCTTATCCCACATCCCCAGACTGGGAGAATTGCCAATTATCCAAAAATCCCCAGACTAAGAGAATTGCCACTTATCCAAATCCCCAGACTTGAAGAATCGCCAATTATTTTAAATCCTCAGATTTAAAGAATCGCTATTTACCCCAAATCCCCAGACTGAGAGAATCGCCAATTATTCCGAATTCCCAGACTGAGAATCGCCTATTATCCAAAATTCCCAGACTGACTGAGAGAATTGCCTATTATCCCAAATTCCCAGGATGAGAGAATCGCCCATTGTTAAATTCCCAAACTGAGAGAATCGCCAATTATCCCAAATTCCCAGACTGAGACAATCGCCAATCATCCAAAAATCCCCAGACTGAGAGAATCGCCAATAATCCCAAATCCCTAGACTGGGTGAATCTTCCTTCATCCTAAATGCTCTGATGAAGAATCATCTGTTATCCCAAATAAATCTACAGATATAGAATCGTTATTTATCCCAAACCAGCTTACATCGCCCAATTATCAACCGTGCTTCCCCTTTTTTGTCACCGCAGCTACAACGTGCGCAGGCGCCCAACAGGCAATCCGCCGCACGGCTACCAGTGCCACCGTTGCGGCCAGCGCGGCCACTGGATCTACGATTGTCAGGGCGCGCGCGGCCCTGACGGTCGCGTTATCGACAGTAAAAAAATGCGCATGAAACAGACAACCGGCCTGCCCAAGGACTCGCTATTGTACATGGACAGCCACGTGCCGGGCGCGCTAATCACTAAGGATGGCAAGTACGCCATACCGAAGATTGATTTGGAAGCGAAATTGCTTGGCAAAAAAGAGAAGAAGCCATTTAGCGAGGAAGAAAATCCATCAACGATTGTTGACTCATTAGAACAGTTGGACATACCGGACGATTTGAAGTGTCCGCTATGCCAGGACGTATTTAAAGACGCCGTTATAATTAAATGCTGCGGCTCAACCTATTGCAACGATTGCATTGTTAATCGGCTATTCGATACAGAATCTGACAGTGCTAATTTGCACAGCTGCCCGCACTGTGGCGAGGTAGTTGACGACACTGATATGCTTGTGTGCAATATTGCCACTCGCAATCGGGTCACGGCTTTCTTTATGAAGCAGCGGGAGCATCGTATTGAACAGATTCAATTGGAGCAGGCTGCTCAAAGGGCCGCTCTTGCTCAGCAACAGCAGCAGCAGCAGCAACAACAACAACAACAACAACAACAACAACAACAACAACAGCAACAACAACAACGGCAGCAGCAGCAGCAGAAACCTCAGCAGCAACAGTCGCGTCAGTCTCAGCAGTCTCAGTTGGTCAGACGGCAGCCGCCCCCTCCTCCGAAACTGACAGCCACCGTCTCGGCTCCTGTGCCTTCGACGAGCGCAACATCCTCGTCAAATCTTGTCCCGACCTCTTCCTCCTCCGTAACAGCTGGTGCCGCTGTTACGGCCGCGCCGGTCTCTTCGTCCGTGACCGACGACGAGCTGAAACCAGCCGGCGCAATCAAAGTCGACGAGAAGGCGTCGTCAGGCGCCGAGGATTCCGACACAGAGTCCGAGGCCTCCGTTATCGTCCATTTAAATCTTGATCGACGTGGCGACCTTCTCGGCATGGACGATGATGAAAATGCTTGCGAAGATGAACTAGAAGGAGATCAACTAGGCGCGGGAGAGGATTTAGATCCCAACGAAGAGGAAAGTGATTATTACGGATTGATAACGCTGCCAGAACTTACGGTTAGCAACAGCGCTGGGGCCAGTCAGTTAAAACGATCGTCAGAAAGCGACACGGCCCTGACTGCGATGCATCAGCAGCAAAGGCAGGAGCAGGAGCAGCAACCGGTTGCGAACAAGCAGAAGCCGCAGACGCAGCAGCAGTCGTCTTTGCCGTCAACCAGCAATAGTGCGCAAATGCCGCGCGCTTCATCTTCGGCCTCACTCTTTGGCGCGCCGGTTATCCAGCCTCAGCAGCCTCAACAACAGCACCTTGCGCCTGCCTACAGTTCGCAACAGCATCTTCTTCAACAGCGGCCAACCCAGTTTAGTCAGTCTCAACAACATCCGGCCGCTTATCCTCAGCATCCTCAAGCTTTTTATCAGCATGCTCAGCATCACTCGCAGCAGTTTATGCAGCACAGATACGATGCTACTAGGCCAGACGCTGGCACACTTCAGCCGATGGTGTCTTACCATCATCAGCAGGCCGCCATGCAGCAGGTGATGCAGCCGCCAGCTTCGGCTATGGTGCCGGGCATGTTGCCGCACGCGGCGCATCCTCTGCAGCATCATCCGCAGCAGTATCACCAGATGCCTATGCAGGCTGGCGGTATACAGCAGCCGCCGTACTATTCCTCTCATCAGCATCCGGGCGCGCCTAATCCCCTTGCTTCGATGCAAGTTCCTCCTATGCAAACGTCGACTCTTCATCCATCGGTGGCGCCGAGCGCCGCTGTACACTTGGCAGCGGCAGTCTCGGCTCCGACCGCCACTGTTGCTCCCACACTGCCAGTTGTCGGAGCCGTTGCCGCCGCTCCATCCGCGGTGATTCCCGACGCTGCTGCGTCGTCCTCATCTGCTGGAGCTGTTCCAGCCTCTTCCCTGCCAGTTCGGCCTACAGGCGTGGCGCCTATGAGCGAAGAGGAGTTCAATAGGATTAAATCCCGCCTAATGGCGTCCGAGAAGCGGCGCAAGGACGACGCCTGTTTAGACTTTATCCTTGGCAGAAGGCGGCCGGCTCCTCAGTTGCAAAAGCAGAAATCCGGCTCGCCGAGTGCCAGTCCTCCGCCGTCTAGTAGGCGTCGAATTCGACGAAAATCGCCGTCGGAATCACCCAGCTCGCGGCATCGACATCGTCGAATTATCAGTCGCAGCAGAAGCCGCACTCGCAGTCCTAGTCGGAGCCGTCAACGAAGTCGCAGCGGCAGTCAACGTGTTGCCTCTCGACGCCGACAAGCTAAACTCACTGGCGCTTCTCGGAAAAGTCGTTCCCCGCGCAATCGTCGGGAACATCAGCGACGCAGACGCCGCAGTCGCAGCGGCAGCCGCTCGGACGAATCGGCGACGTCGCGTTCGCGCTCGCCTCCGTCAGCTTCGCGTCGTCGTCAGCGCAAAGGTCGCGGTAGGAGTCAAAGTCGAAGCCGCAGTCGTGGCGGCGGCCGCGGAAACGCTTCGCCTCCTCCTCCTCCTCCTCCCCCACCTGCTCCCGCTGCTGGAGGTAGCGCCGACGCCGCTGGCTCATTGAGCATTGAAGAGTACCGGCGCGCTTTCGAAGGCTTTATGAAAGAGTTTATGAAGAAATCTTCTGCCGCCGAGACCGGTGCCGGCGACAGCGCCTCGGCTAAGCTAACTAATCGCAACGAGCGCGCTCGAAGTCGCAGCCGCCGCGCCTCCTCTGCTGGCAGCGTCTCGTCTGCCGCAGCCTCGTCTTCTAGGAGTCGATCTTCCTCTCGTCGACGACAACAACGCAAAAAGCGTCAACGTCAGCAAACGAAATCTAATGACAATCGTAAAGAACGCCACGATCGGTTTCCAAGTCGCAGTCGTAGCCGCAGTCGTAGCGGCAGCAGCAGCGACGCCGGCAGTCAGACTGTTGGCAGCGGCGGCGGCGGAGGCGTCGGAGCCAGCATTCTGGCGGCGGATCACAATCCAGTGATTGCTAAAATGATTGAAAGCCATCTGCGCCCGAGTTCGCCGACTGTTGAAGAGCCTGCTAAGTGAGTTGTTTTCAAGACAAAGTGGCTTTGGTCTTTAGTAGATATAGCATCTGGCTTACCATCTAGAGGTCATGGGTTCGAGCCTAAGCTCTAAGAGACGTCTAAACGCGTTTTCTAAAATTTGACCAAAGACCCAAAAGTTCCGAGTTTGAGTCTCAGTTCTTGTTAGACAATTTTTGATCTAGGAATATTTTGGCTTAATAGAAATAATATTAAAGCATTATTAAAATAATAACAAGCGATAAAAAGGTTAGCGAATACTATGCATTAAATTATTTTGTTAAATAAGCTAGAAATACAATGTTTACGTTCAAAATAATTGTTAATAGAAAAGCTTATTTGAATGGTATAAAAATAACTGCCGTTTTGCCTGAAAGAAGAATGCAGAAAAATTTTTTTTTAAAATAGAACGACGCAATTTGTCATTCTATTTCACGTTTTTATCAGTCTCGTCAATTCCCATTTATCCCCCCCCCCTGCCTAGACGCGAAAAACAATCCAAGCAGAAAAAATTGCCAACGAAAAAGTCGCCAGCTTCTCCTAGTAGCAAGCCGCAGATCAAAGAGCCGAGCGGTAAGCCGAGCAAGCAGAAGAAGCGGCATCGACATCGCGACGAGTCCGAGAAGCCGGTCGACAGCGGCACCGAGCGAAGTCGCTCGCCAAGCGAACCGGCGCCCTCCTCCAAAAAGTGAGTTACCCCCCTCAACACAATGTACATTCCTGACTGAATAGCGTACGCAAAAGTCACGTGATTAGAGCATCAACCACCTCCCCTCCTACCCCAACACCTGTGCAAAGGCCCAAGCGAAAGGCGCAAGCCAAATCGGAATCGCGCAACAAGAGTCCCCGCTCAGACTCGGACAAAAGCTCCGACTCTGAACATGAAAAGAAGAACAAAAAGAAAAGCAAAGACGACCAGGCCAAAAGAAAGCACCATCATCAGCACAAGAAAAAGAAGAGCAAAAAAGAAAAACGAGCTAAGGGCTCGTCAAAGCGGGATTAGCGACGTCATATGACGTCTGTTTTTTTATCTTTTTTATTCAGTTATGCATTATTTTGTGATCAAGTTGTTTATTCACTTAAAATAATACCATTTGTTAAGCCGCTTTGACTCTTCACATCCTCAGATTGGTTCTCTGTCTGATCATTTGGTTGCTAGGCAGAGACGTTCCTAGATCATCTGGTTGCTAGGCAGTGACATTCCCAGATCCTCTAGTTGCTAGGCAGACACTCCCAGATTATCTAGTTGCTAGGCAGACACCCCAAGATTATTTAGTTGCTAGGCAGACACCCCAAGATTATTTAGTTGCTAGGCAGACACTCCCAGATCCTCTAGTTGCTAGGCAGACACTCCCAGATTATTCAGTTGCTAGGCAGACACTCCCAGATTATTCAGTTGCTAGGCAGACACTCCCAGATTATTCAGTTGCTAGGCAGACACCCCAAGATTATTTAGTTGCTAGGCAGACACCCCAAGATTATTTAGTTGCTAGGCAGACACCCCAAGATTATTTAGTTGCTAGGCAGACACTCCCAGATTATTCAGTTGCTAGGCAGACACTCCCAAATTATTAAGCTGCTAGCTAGCCATGCTCCCATAATGCTGTAAAAATATCCTGCTTTATTTATTACGCTCGTAAGTTATTTGGCTTCAACGCCTTCGCAGTTCGATCCCTTTGTATAAAAAAAAATTGAAAAAACCAACGCATCGAAAATCGGCCTGTTTTATGTAAAAATTATCATATTGTTGTTTTAAACTGTTTTTTTCTATCTCTTTATACGAGCATACAATTCTTCTTGAATGCCAAATGCGTTGTCGCATGTTGCTTCCCTCATCTTTCAGTTATTTATTACTTTCGCCGCAAGATTATTCCATCTCTGGTACGGTATCTGTTACATTAAAAAAATTGTTTAATCATAAATTATAACAAAAATAAATTAAAAAACTGCTATTTTTATTCTGCTCCTTGCTTTCTGTTTCGCAATAATTTATTTCTTCGTTTTTCACTTGTTTTTTAGTTACCATGCCCGCGTGCATTGCATGCACTAATATATAGCGGCTAAGACCCTGTACTGTATGCACTACTATTTAATTTAATTATGAATTTTATAGTAAATCACTTTGGAATGTGTTGACATGCGCAAAAAACTGTTTGTGTCCGTGTCTATCGGTACTTAAAATACACGTGTGCATATGATTTCTGTGCGCGCTTCGCTTGCGCTTACATGACCTGCTTTCTCATTTTATTTATTGTTTTTTTCCTGTTCTGAAGCCCTTTATATTTATTAAAGTTGTAAAGGTAGGCTAGGGATTTTTTTACAGTTTCCACTAGAATTGTTCAAGTTTTATTGGTGATCCATAATTGGCTGATTAATTTCACAACTGGGTGGATTAGCGAACATCGTGGGTACTGTTCTCGCCATTGTAAAACTTTATCAGTTTATTGCGTGGTTTCTTCTCAGTTCATTTTCCAGTTTTTATTCGCTGTGCAGCAAAAAGTATGTTTGTTTATCCTATCTGCTTTTCCTGGCTTTACTTCTCATTGCAGCCTTTTTTCATTACTTTGATTAGATTTGTCTCTGAATATATATAATGACAGGTAGATTGCTAGGAAAATATAGGAGTAACAGATTGACACCTATACAAGTAGATGGATATAGGCGGATAGGGAAACTTGGTCGGTTGTAAAATGGATAGATAGATAGATAGATAGATAGATAGATAGATTGATTGATTGATTGATTGATTGATAGATAGATAGATAGATAGATTGATTGATAAATAAATAGATACATAGATAGATAGATAGATTGATTTGATTGATAGATAGATAGATAGATAGATAGATAGATAGATAGATAGATAGATAGATAGATAAATAAATAAATAGATAGATAGATAGATAGATAGATAGATAGATAAATAAATCGAGTAGGTAGTTAGAAAGAGGAGTTATTTCGTAGGTACTCGTAGATAAAATATCAATAAAAATGTTTGTTTCCATTTCCTGTAATTTTTCTGTCTCTCGCCTTTTTACCTTCCGACTTGTCCCCCGCATCTGTCCATCTTCCCAGCTTTAAAATCGCACCCCTATCTGACTTTCCCTTTGATTTTCGACCTCCGGATTCACGCATTTAGTCAGGAAGCGATTGCGTCCATAAAACCGATGGCTCAGCTGATATTAATAAAATATGGACAGCTTCTCCTCATTTGCCATGACCATTAATGGCAGGCTGTTTCGCACACGCTACTGCAACCGTTACTTTGGTCTCCCTCACTTTTTTCCCTGAGCTTCAGATAGTAGCCTAATCCCTACCCCTATATTCCGCCCACTCTTTTCCTGTATTGCATGCTGCAACGCGAATCCTCTTAATTCTCAATCGGGTATCCTAGGTGATGCATTTTCAATCCCAAATATCATTTCTGTTCGATGCTTTTAGCGTTTCGAAATTCAATACTGTATAAGCCACTTATTTGATGCTCTTTCTTTCATTTCACGATCTTTTATTGCCTCCAGGATTCCTTTATAAGGCAATTTTTCTCCTCATTGCAAGGTGTCAGTTGTTTGCCAATTACCAGAAAAAAACTAGCTAGATAATTAAATCCAGCATATTTTGACCTTTAATTTTCACTTTGAGGCCTTTTTTTAATTAGGATCTTTGAATTGTTAAGTAGACAGCCAAATGGCGTTCTCTTGACATCAGGAAGGAAGAAACCCTGGTTAGCGCTAACCTGGATGCATTGATGAACCAATTAACCTAATTTATAATAGTGCAAATTGATTTAAAAAAGCAGTATTAAGAATAGTTTCGAACCATTTTATGTAGTCTTACATGAGCTTTAAAACCACTTTAGATTTTATTTTAGATTTTCAATACTAAGTGCAGTCCTAGACCTCATCTTCAGTTAGATGTCCTTCGATAGATAGATTTATTGCTATCTATAAGATTGATCGATTGATGGTCAATCGATAGATATTCGATCCACTGATATAGGCAGATAGACATATTTATAGATAGATAGAGAGATAGATAGAGAGATAGCTAGAAAGATATATGGATATATAGATAGATAAATAGATAGATGGATGGAGATAGATAGATAGATAGATAGATAGATAGATAGATAGATAGATAGATAGATAGATTGATTGATTGATTAATGGATTGATTGATCGATAGATCGATAGATAGATAGATAGACAGACAGACAGATAGATAGATAGATAGATAGATAGATAGATAGATAGATGGATAGATTGATTGATTGATTGATTAATGGATTGATTGATCGATAGATCGATAGATAGACAGACAGACAGACAGACAGATCGATAGATCGATAGATAGATAGATAGATAGACAGACAGACAGACAGACAGATAGATAGATAGATAGACAGACAGACAGATCGATAGATAGATAGATAGATAGACAGACAGATAGATAGATAGATAGACAGGTCAAATCATCCATTGGCAGGAAAGTTGCTGGCAATGCTATCACTGACGCTACGTAATACCTGGTCCAGCTCGTCGCAAAATACCTGAATCGTACGTAGAACCCATAGTAGTTTAACAGTTTTTTTCAACATCTGCCAACCCAAGCAAGCCTTCATGTCGAATCGATTTCAAGTTTTCCTCTCTAAAGCCAATTTCTTACGGTCCCAAGTTATTCAACACCTCGCCTCATTAAGAAATTGAAGCTTTGGCGTGAAAGAAAGCAGTGAAGAAAGGGCTCTCTTTGGGACGCTGAATTTCCTGTGTGTTCAGGCAGGCTTTTCTGCCTGGAGTGAAATGAGAAGCATTGGGAAATCAGTCCCAAGCCTAAAACCGGACCCTCGCACAAAGAGGATTACGAAACGGATGTCAATTTTTCCCGGTGAAACATTCCCCTCGCCCCTATGCTCTCGGAGTCGCTTGCATGTCGATTTCTCTTGCTGCTTTTCTGGCTTCAAGCTTACCGGTCTGGACGCTTTTTTAGCTGGTTTTTGGGGCTTGCTTTCTTTGACTGTCGGCCTTTTTTTCTTTCAAAGAATAATTTTTGCAGGCAAAGTACCTAATGATGACTGAAAATAACAAGCAAATTGATAGCTTTGATAGCAGAGATCGGACCTGGGACCTTTGGCTACGATCGTCATTACAAGAGATCGAGTCCAGGACCTCCATTTCTAAGATATCGAGCCTAGGAATTTCATTACTAGGTATCGAGTCCAGGACCTTCCTTTCTAAGGTATCGAGTCCAGGACCTTCATTTCTAAGGTATCGAGTCCAGGTCATTTCTAAGGTATCGAGTTCAGGACTTTCATTTCTAAGGTATCGAGTCCAGGACTTTCATTTCTAAGGTATCGAGTCCAGGACTTTCATTTCTAAGGTATCGAGTCCAGGACTTTCATTTCTAAGGTATTGAGTCCAGGACTTTCATTTATAAGGTATCGAGTCCAGGACTTTCATTTATAAGGCATCGAGTCCAGGACTTTCATTTATAAGGTATCGAGTTCAGGACCTTGATTACTAGGCATCGAGCCCAGGACCTTTAATTTCTAGGGTATCGATTAGTCTTGTCGCTAGGAATCGAGCCTAGGACCTTAGTGATCGCTAATTTTTTACTACAGATCAAGCCATTTTAAGCCTTAGCTATTTAGTATTAGTCTATGGCCCAAACTGATTCACGGCAGATTGCTGGAGCATTATTGCTATAAAAAAAATTTCTCTTACAACTGAATCCATTGCATTTGCAGCTATTCAGCTCAGTCGAACTCAAACTTTCTCATCCCAAATCGCCATGACCGACACCGAGTTCAATCCCCCAGCCGATTTCGTCGACATCAGCGGCGATGGCGGCGCTTATAAAAAAATTCTAACCGAAGGCTCGGGCGACTCAACCCCAGCCGAGCAGGACAATGTGTTCGTGCACTACACGGGCACCCTGTACGGCGGCGATCACGACGGCGAAAAATTCGATTCGTCACGCGATCGCAACGAGCCGTTCAGTTTCAAACTCGGCACTGGCCAAGTAATCAAAGGCTGGGACTCGGCCGTGAAAACTATGCGCCAGGGCGAGGTTTGCGACATTGTACTGCGTCCGGACTACGCCTACGGCAAGTCAGGCAGCGGCGCCAACATTCCGCCCAATGCGCCGCTGAAATTCAATATCGAACTGCTTAGATGGGAGGGCGAAGATGTCACCGAGGCCAAGGATAAAGGCGTTGTCAAGCACTGTATTAGCAAGGGCGAGGGCTATTCCAAACCGGGAATTGGTGCCATGGTAACCGTATCCATAGTAGGCAAGCATGAGGCTGTCGAATTCGACAATCGCAAAGGCGTCACCTTTGAAGTGGGCCTCGCCGACGAAGCTGGACTACCGCAGGGCGTAGATCTGGCTGTGCGCAGCATGAACAAAGGCGAGAAGGCGAGGTTTAACGTTGCCGCCGCCTACGCTCAGGCGCCAAATGTGCCGCCTGGTGTGGACGTTGTGTACGAACTGGAATTAACCGATTTCGAAAAGATGAAAGACAGCTGGGAGCTCAGCGAAGAGGAGAAAGTGGCTCAGGCGGAATTGCTCAAAGCTAAAGGCACCGAGTATTTTAAAAAGTCAAAAATGCGTCCGGCTCTCACTTATTACAATCGGGTTGTCGACTTCTTGAAGTGGGATTCCGGATTCGAGGATAAACCCGAAGAGTTGCGTAATCAACGAAACGCCCTGCTACTGGCCGCCCGACTCAACCTGAGCCTGGTGCATTTCAAACTGGGCGACCATCGTCAGTGCATCGAAGAGGCCGACGAAGCTATCAAGCTGAATGCCGAGTCGGCGAAGGCCTACTTTAGACGTGGCCAGGGTCGCATGGCTGTTCACGATTACGAGGAGGCCAGACAGGATTTTGAAAAGGTGGCCGAGCTGGAGCCCGGCAACCAGGCGGCTGTACAGCAGATCGCGCTGGCTAAACAGCGCGTCATCGAAGAGCGGAACAGGCAGAAGAAAACTTTCTTTGGCATGTTTGACAAGTTTGCAAAGCACGACGCCGAGAAGGTTAGCGGAGTTTCGGGGTAGAATTGTGTTCTACTTCACTCAGGGATAGAATGGTGTTCTATTTCTCTCAGGGATAGAATGGTGTTCTATTTCTCTCAGGGATAGAATGGTGTTCTATTTCTCTCAGGGATAGAATGGTGTTCTATTTCACTCAGGGATAGAATGGTGTTCTATTTCTCTCAGGGATAGAATGGTGTTCTATTTCTCTCAGGGATAGAATGGTGTTCTATTTCTCTCAGGGATAGAATGGTGTTCTATTTCTCTCAGGGATAGAATGGTGCTCCATTTCTCTCATTGATAGAATGGTGTTCTATTTCTCTCAGGGATAGAATGGTGTTCTATTTCTCTCAGGGATAGAATGGTGTTCTATTTCTCTCAGGGATAAAATGGTGTTCTATTTCTCTCAGGGATAGAATGGTGTTCTATTTCTCTCAGGGATAGAATGGTGTTCTATTTCTCTCAGGGATAGAATGGTGTTCTATTTCTCTCAGGGATAGAATGGTGTTCTATTTCTCTCAGGGATAGAATGGTGTTCTATTTCTCTCAGGGATAGAATGGTGCTCCATTTCTCTCATTGATAGAATGGTGTTCTATTTCTCTCAGGGATAGAATGGTGTTCTATTTCTCTCAGGGATAGAATGGTGCTCCATTTCTCTCAGGGATAGAATGGTGCTCCATTTCTCTCAGGGATAGAATGATGTTCTATTTCTCTCAGGGATAGAATGATGTTCTATTTCTCTCAGGGATAGAATGATGTTCTATTTCTCTCAGGGATAGAATGGTGCTCCATTTCTCTCAGGGATAGAATGGTGTTCTATTTCTCTCAGGGATAGAATGATGTTCTATTTCTCTCAGGGATAGAATGATGTTCAATTTCTCTCGGGGAAAGAATGGTGTTCTATTTCTTTTAGGAATCAAATGAGGTTCTATTATTCTAAGAGATAGAATGATGTTATATTTCCCTCAGGTGAACATACCATGTTTGTTAATTTATTGCTTGATGTATTATTAAAAAAGGAAGTCACGAGAAATATGCTGCAAACTGGTGCAAAGTGCCAGTCCCAATTGCATTCGGGAAATAGTCATACCTTGTCAAATTCTTTTTTGCGTGACTAATTTGATGGCCCGCCCCTCACCTGAAGCAGACCATGGCAGTAAAGGTTGCGAGCTGGAGTAGCAAAGCTCCCATCACGTGAATAGACATCGCAAATAGATGTAGGCTAAGGTAGGAATAGTTTATTCCCCCCTCCCAAATATGGCGCATCAGTCAGAAAGCCCCTCCCATTTTCGGAATTAATTTATCAATGACAATTTCTTCTTGGCTCGTGGCGCTGTTTTTGTACAATTGGGGAATATTTGGAAACGTAAACAATGGTTTTGAGTGAAGCCACTGAGTCCATTGTGCTATTATCTATTATTAAAGATAGGCATTTTTGGAAATCACTGAACTGAAAAAGAGAAGCTGGGCATTCTATTTTAGCTAGCTATTTGCACTAAGGCTTCTATTGTTTTTTTTGTTTTCCTATTCATTAGCTCAGTTCGAACTCAGTGCAGATTTTTTTGCTAAATATGCTACCTATATTTAATCTCTTGTTTGTTTCAAGCTGGTTTCATTTGTACTCTTTTAGGTTTGGTCAATCTAATTCCCTGCCCCTTACCAGTGAGCGAGTGGAATGTCTTTGCCCCTATCAGTGCGTGAGTGGAATGTCTTTTCCCCTTATCAGTGAGCGAGTGGAATGTCTTTGCCCCTATCAGTGCGTGAGTGGAATGTCTTTTCCCCTTATCAGTGAGCGAGTGGAATGTCTGTGGCCCTTATCAGTGAGGGAGTGGAATGTCTGTGGCCCTTATCAGTGAGGGAGTGGAATGTCTGTGGCCCTTATCAGTGAGGGAGTGGAATGTCTGTGGCCCTTATCATTGAGGGAAATGTCCCTGTTTCTTATATAGTGAAGTTTTCTATCACTTATCACTAATTGTCCAAAATGGCTATATCAGTTCTGAATTGCCTTATAATAATTCATAATTAACAATTTTCCCTATGCCAGAAATCGCCAGCAAAACCCGCCGCTCCGAGCGCTGAAAACGGCGATGGCGGCGACAAGCCCGCTGCTTCGGAAGCGTAAAAAAACTAATTGGATAATTTGAGCATCGAAATCGGCACATTTCTCTTAATAATTTAATAGCTTTTCTCGCTGCAGTCTTTAAGCAAGTACCCACACACCCACACGCATTGTTCCAAAAATACTTTACTGCGCCCTACTCTAACTACATAATTATTGAAAATTTAACTTTCTATAATTTTTGCGTCCAGCTTAAGGCTTTTATTGGTATAGTTTGAACACAATTCGTAATAAATGTTTACTCCAGATCCAGCATTTTACTATGCGTACATGTTAATTTAGTGTTACTTGTACTTACTAGTACTAAAACTTTACACCTGTCAAAGCTGCCCAGTGACGTACATTGTAAGTTGTCACCATTTTCGATTCGGCTTTTTTATATTATATTCCAGCTACATCTGTAGACCTAAAAAGTCGATTCCATACTTAAAAAAGCATCAGAATTCTTGTCGAAAGTTGAATAACAGCAACACAATAACTATAGACAAAAATAAATCCTAATCCTTTGTCTAATATATATATTGTTTCTTTATTTTGCCATCTTTTTGTTACTTGAACATTTAATTCATCTTGGTTTAACAAAGTCTTTTTCTTTGTTCTTTTTTATTTTTATTGTTGCTTAGTTTTGTAGCTAGTTGGCGTCCACCTCATAATGGGAAGGCTTAACAATGGGTAGCCTCGAGAAATGAAATAAATCCAGCGTTGCCTTAGTCCAACATTACTAGATTAGGTGCTATTGTACCCTTTAATTAATGGTTTCTTAACTTTTAATTGATTGAGGCCAGCTTTCTTTAGATTTTGTCAGAAAGTTAATATCCGGGATTTGTCTTGACCAGAGAATAGACAAACAAAAGGATATATTAACGACAAAGACTTGTACGCGAATTCAGCTTACACAATTCATGGACTTCTATACTTAGCAGCAGTTCTTGATAAATGTATATTTATGGAAACAATTGGCCTCAAGTGGTAATTTTTTCGAGAATTTTTTCGCTTCCAGTCCAGATGCTAAGTGTAGAAGTCCATGTTACATTGTAGCAAATTTTTAGGTTTGGTAACTTTGATCTAACCACAGATACTATGGTTTTATTATCTGTGGATCTAACATAAATACGAGTAAGTAACGTTTTGCCAGACTAAGTCGTACTTTGAACATTGGCATGTTTCTATGGCAATTCGTGGCTGCGATGATTATTAAAGGCAATGAATGACATAATACCATTGCTTAATTCAACATTGCGAGCCTACCATCTAAAGAAGTCTCAATGCTCTTACAACAATAGATAATGCTTTGTTAGCGATCATAAGCTAGAATTTTTGGAAAGAATGACGCAATCAGTTAATGATGATGCAATCCGCGCGTCTTTGTACGTTCCTCCTGACCGCAGTTTAATTGTTCAGTTATGATGGCTAGTGCGGTCAAAATATTAATAGGTTCAATAGGTGGTGTTCCATGTGGGCACATTAAGGCCAAACCCCAAGGCACCCAGAGTGTGTACACTGCCTGACGATCATAAAATCAGAGCAGATGTACACCCGTGACCCGTTTTTAGCGGCTTTTTTGTGTACATTACAAATGCGTTTTATAAGGAGACAGCAAAATGGCCAAAACTGCCGTCTCGCTATAGTTGTCGCTCGATGATCACCCAACGCTTTTACTGTATTGAGCACAAGATCCTCTAGCCTTTGGGCGTGTATGAGAAATGGTGTCAAATCTAAGATAAACATGTAGACTAGCCGACTCAAACGTTGGTCATTTTCAATAACCAAAAGCGCCTCCGAATGAGCTCTATTTATTGTTGAAGAAATTCAAGTGTGAAATCGTTTGATGGCTTCGTGACTATGTAAATAACAGCTTATGGAAATGATCTTACCCATGGGGTCAGAAAAACAACTAACTTGATTCATTCAGTTGGAAACATTATCCTTATTTGATCCACACTACGAAAGAAAACAGAATTTAAATCTGTTTTTCTGTTTCATTTTCAATCAATTTCACAAATCCTGGAATCTGCGTTTAGATCCACTGATGACTTACTGTGCGCTGCAGCCAAATACGTGAATGCTAGCCTGGGAAGTAAGCCCTATGTAAAAAAAACTGATGCTCATCTGACGAAATTCATTTCCTCAGATTAGCGGGAGTGCCATACAAGGCCAAGCATGCGACGGTTCAATTTCGCTAATTTAGTTTGCCTAAGTAAATCCCTAGCTATCTGCGTCTCGGCGTGTAGCTAAGGCCAAAATGCCGCCCTATTGGGTCTGATTGCTTCGACTCGATTGCATCCGTGTGGGCGTCGCTTGCTTGCTTTGGCAACTAGCAACTATTCGTTGGGCTTCGCTCGCCTTGAGCGAAGCTTAGCTCTTGGGTCTCTGTTCTCCCCATCTCCCTGGCCCAACCAGCTAACTTCCCATCCGCCGTGCAGTTGCCATTGGTCGCTTCAGATCTTGAATAAAACTGGAGGTAGCTCGCTGATGTCGACTTTTTCCTCACTTGTTCGCCTCCGGTTCTGCAAGATCCAAAATCCACCAGCCGGATCTCGGATCATCGAACCAGGTTTACCTAAATCCGCAACAAAAAAGCAACTTAGCTTATTCAACTGACAGCAACAACACCGTCATGACACCAGCCAAGCCGGCAATTGCCGCCGCCTCCGCCGTCCTATTTCTTCTGGTCACTGTTGCTGGGCTCTGCTTGGCCGAGGAATCTCGCGGTGATCAGCATCACCGCCAGGTAGAATTGGCTAGCGGTGTGGCGCATCACAAGGCCAAGCGATTTATTGGAGCTAACTCCGACCGCTTCAAGCGCTTCTACCACGACTCGGACCGCTTCAAGCGCTTCTACCACGACTCCGACCGCTTCAAGCGCTTCTACCACGACTCCGACCGCTTCAAGCGCTTCTACCACGACTCGGACCGCTTCAAGCGCTTCTACCACGACTCGGACCGCTTTAAGCGCTTCTACCACGACTCGGACCGCTTCAAGAAGTTCTTTTCTGGTGGCGATCGCTTCAAGAAGTTCTTCGACGGTGGCGACCGCTTTAAGAAGTTCTTCGACGGCGGCGACCGCTTCAAGAAGTTCTTCGACGGTGGCGATCGCTTCAAGAAGTTCTTCGACGGTGGCGACCGCTTCAAGCGATTTTACGCCGACGAGTCGGACCGGTTCAAGCGATCCTAAGCTGCACAAAAATTCAAGTTGGCTTCGTTTCGGAATTGTGTTGCTTTATAGGAGGAATGAGCGCCTTCCTTGGACAGTTGTGGATAGATAACTGAATAATCAACCAATAAAAGTGATCAGATAATTACCTAAAACTAAAACGAGGCCTGTATCCTATAAATGATTGTTTACCAACGCTTTTTTCTCCTATCAAATCTACTGTTAGTGATGATCAACAGACAATAAGAACTTTTGTCACGAAATTTGCCGCAATATACGCACGCTATCATATGACTGCATGTTCAGCAATAGCAGTACAACGCAGAAAATCAACTTTGTTTTTCCGACGAATTGCGGCTAAAGTCAAACTTATTAAATAACTTTCGCTTTTTAAAGCTTAGTTTCTAACTTTCGAGAGAAAGCATTAGACATTGGGAGATTTTTTTTACTAATTTTTTGTGTTCATTATCGGGATTACGTACAAGTACACTTGCACTACACTTGTACTCCAGGGTTGCATGTACCCTAATCCAATATGCAACGTATCAAAGGCCAGATAATATATCATGAGAACGCGTCACACTATAATTTTCCCACATTTATAGGCCCCGTATTATCCCAAGAATTAGATTCCCTTTTCTTTGATTGCCCTATAGGCAGTATTCTTTTCACGTATAGTTTTTACGAAGAAAAAGATAGTCTAAAAAAACTAAAGAAAGTCTAAAGTGACAAGAATACGAGTAGGCAGCTATTACAAATGCCAAAAATAGTTTACTGAAAATCAACAGGTGGAGCATATTGAACCTTTAGTTTTAGCTCTGATGCGAGCTTACGGTTTGACATGCAGCAATATATCATTAATTGACCTGTCAAACAAGGGATTTCCTTCTCCCGGAAGTGCCAACAGAACTTAAGTCGCTTATTCATCTATGGGATTTTTTATCGAAAAAAATGTCGTCAAGCATGAGACCAGCAATGCTGATGATAATAATAAAACCCAGAATGAAATCCCTGCGCATATCTATATTAAGGGGAAGAGTAGAAAGAATCAAATCCCGCAAGCAATCAACAGACCAATGAGCGATTTTTTTATTTCCCATGTGGCTGCGGACACCAGTATTTTTCTCTGCTGATGCGAATCAGAATTTTGACTGACAATCAGGCATTTGAGGGGAGAAAAATAAAGTAAATTTCTGATCTGGCGAGGTCAAATTGTCTGGAGAGGAATAAAAAATTATCCACTCTAAAATCTGCTTTACTTGAAAATCTGTGTTCAGAATTTAAGCTACATCTGCCAGCTTAGTGTGGTAATTCTCTAAAGTTTCGTACGGACAGTTTAGTACTTCTTTTTATTGCATACATGTAGATAATTTTGAAAGTTTTCCTGCACGATAAAATAAAGATTTGAAAAAACTTCAGGAGTTTTGATTTAATTTTTTGGAAATAACCAATAGCGAAGAGTTTAGAGTGTGTGGCTGCTTTGATAACACCTTTTTGTAGTAGAGCCAAGGCACAAGGCCTAGTTCATTTTATTTTCAAATCGGGGCAGAGAAAATGGGGTGGTTGGTGTGAATAGCGTGGGGGGTGTGGAGCGCGAGGGACGAAAAGTTAGCTAGTCGAGCCAATCAGCAAATAGGGGGGTGGGTGGAATAGTCAAAATACAGACGCAGAGCAAGAGCATAACCCACTAGTTTAAAGCCCTGAGAATTTTCTCGACACTTACTTATTTAGGAGTTGTAGCCTAGTGGCTAGGGCATCTGCCTTATGACCGGAAGGTCGTGGGTTCGTGTCCCGACCTTAGGAGAAAATTTGTGCCGTCGAGTAAGGCACTTTATTACCGCATTGCTTCAGTCCTATTTAGCTGAGAACGGGTACCAGTTTGAGCGGGGAAAATTAGGGTGGGTTTGCGGCCCCTCCAGCCCGTCAGGACTGAGCCGTTGACTGTATATCTATAAGTCGGTTTTTATAGTATTTACCTTTCTACTAAAAAATGATTTAGTCAATTTTAAATCCGAGTAGCTGAAATGCGCTTTAAGCTAGTGGGTTATGCTCTATATTTGTGAGCAACCGTCACCCCAGCTTCCAAGCAAGGCGAATTAATTCCGATGAAGTCTCTCCACTTCAGTTACATTTTTTATAGAACATTAAATAATTTTTTCAATGAATACTAAAAAATACATTAACCCAAGCAATCACGCCAGCTGGTTGCCATTGACAACAGATTGCCGGCAGCAAACGGTTACAATCATAATTCATCGTTCCATTTTTTATTAGAAAGCGGGCTGAATCCTCTGCCCAGATCTGGATCTCTATATTCAATCACAAATGATCCCCCATCGGCCCCTAGATTATCTGCCCCAGCCTCCCCTTCATGCGATGCTCCCCGCGCAGGGCTGCTGGGAAGAATAATTGAACCGCTCAATTTCTCTCCTTGCTCAAAAAGGCAGACACTTGCAATTAATTTTTTTCCTTAATTTGGCCGCTAAGCAAACAGTCGAGAAAAATCGACTCAATTTGCATAAATCCATCCTTCTGTTGTAGGATTTTGAAAACTGTGGGTTAAGCTAAAATAATGTTTTGTTTTGAAGTTCCGATTTTGATTTACGAGTACGTGGTTGTCTTGATGCAGTAAATGTGCTACTTTTTAGTGGATTTTTTCTGATTCGTACCGATCTATCTATCTGTCTATCTATCTATCTATGTATCTATCTATCTATTTATCTATCTATCTATCTATCTATCTATCTATCTATCTATCTATCTATCCATCTATCTATCTATCTATCTATCTATCTATCTATCTATCTACCTATCCATCCATCCATCCATCCATCCATCTATCTATCTATCTATCTATCTATCTATCTATCTATCTATCTATCTATCTATCTATCTATCTATCTATCTATCTATCTATCTATCTATCTATTTATCTATCTATCTATCCATCTATCTATCTATCTATCTATCTATCTATCTATCTATCTATCTATCTATCTATTTATCTATCTATCTATCCATCTATCTATCTATCTATCTATCTATCTATCTATCTATCTATTTATCTATCTATCTATCCATCTATCTATCTATCTATCTATCTATCTATCTATCCATCTATCTATCTATTTATCTATCTATCTATCCATCTATCTATCTATCTATCTATCTATCTATCTATCTATCTATCTATCTATCTATCTATCTATCTATCTATCTATCTATCTATCTATCTATCTATTTATCTATCTATCTATCCATCTATCTATCTATCTATCTATCTATCTATCTATCTATCTATCTATCTATCTATCTATCTATCTATTTATCTATCTATCTATCCATCTATCTATCTATCTATCTATCTATCTATCTATCTATCTATTTATCTATCTATCTATCTATCTATCTATCTATCTATCTATCTATCTATCTATCTATCTATCCATCTATCTATCTATCTATCTATCTATCTATCTATCTATCTATCTATTTATCTATCTATCTATCCATCTATCTATCTATCTATCTATCTATCTATCTATCCATCTATCTATCTATTTATCTATCTATCTATCCATCTATCTATCTATCTATCTATCTATCTATCTATCTATCTATCTATCTATCTATCTATCTATCTATCTATCTATCTATCTATCTATTTATCTATCTATCTATCTATCTATCTATCTATCTATCTATCTATCTATCTATCTATCTATCTATCTATCTATCTATCTATCTATCTATCTATCTATCTATCTATCTATCTATCTATCTATCTATTTATCTATCTATCTATCTATCTATCTATCTATCTATCTATCTATCTATCTATCTATCTATTTATCTATCTATCTATCCATCTATCTATCTATCTATCTATCTATCTATCTATCTATCTATCTATCCATCCATGTCTTTATCTAAAAAATTACATAAATTACATTATATTGATTAACAGCTGACTGTTTAGTTCAATTACGCGATAGTTTAGTTACCATTCCAAAATTTCATTCGTTCTCCTGTACCTGAGCAAGTAAACGTATGTCAAGAACTCAAGGTGGCTACTGTTTGAAGCACCAGCAAAATCAATGCTTCTATTATAAATCTTTCATTGATACATAACTAATGCCTCGCCTTACTAATGACTATTTTGTCAATTCCTTTATCAACGAAAAATGATTTCTTTGAGCAAGACGAAAAAATATGTTGTTTTTCCCTTCAACATTGAAATTTTACCGGTTCTTTTATAACCCCTCATTGGTTATGCGTCCTGATTGAAAATTCATGGAGCCCTCTGCTGTTCTGCTCTTCAAGTATAAAGCAAAAGAAAATGTTTGGCATGCAATCAATCCATTGAGATTGATTGATTCACGAAAAACATGCCCGCAATTGCGGCTTGTAGAACGAAAACTTTGTGTTTGGCTTTTCAAATTTTATTATTATTATTATTATTATGTATAAGAGCCTCTGATTTATGAGTCCCTTCAAACAGTAAGAAGTTAAACAGATTTTCTTTGGCTCAGTTGGGTTATTAAAATCAAACATTGGAAGCTTTTAGCTGTTCAAACTCTAAACTGTTTAAAGTTGTAAGTTTTTGGTTTCACTTTGAGTTTAAGGATCATTTAAGAATAAACACTCTTATTTATTTAGTAAGCTGAACTGGTTGTGTTTGCATCCTGAACTCTGCAGTTTGCAGCTTGCTGTCACCTGCGGTCGGAAAGTCTGACAGGTTGTATCAGAGTGAAATTACATGCACTTTTCTACATGGTTCGCTCGTATTTCTTTGGATAACTTGTTGCCCTATCTATACACTGGCGCCCCGCGTCTATCTTATACACTGGCGCCCTGCCTCTATCTAATACACTGGCGCCCTGCCTCTATCTAATACACTGGCGCGCCCTGCCTCTATCTAATACACTGGCGCTCCGCCTCTATCTAATACACTGGCGCCCTGTCTCTATCTAATACACTGGCGCGCCCTGCCTCTATCTAATACACTGGCGCTCCGCCTCTATCTAATACACTGGCGCCCTGTCTCTATCTAATACACTGGCGCGCCCTGCCTCTATCTAATACACTGGCGCTCCGCCTCTATCTAATACACTGGCGCCCTGTCTCTATCTAATACACTGGCGCGCCCTGCCTCTATCTAATACACTGGCGCTCCGCCTCTATCTAATACACTGGCGCCCTGTCTCTATCTAATACACTGGCGCGCCCTGCCTCTATCTAATACACTGGCGCTCCGCCTCTATCTAATACACTGGCGCCCTGTCTCTATCTAATACACTGGCGCGCCCTGCCTCTATCTAATACACTGGCGCTCCGCCTCTATCTAATACACTGGCGCCCTGTCTCTATCTAATACACTGGCGCGCCCTGCCTCTATCTAATACACTGGCGCTCCGCCTCTATCTAATACACTGGCGCCCTGTCTCTATCTAATACACTGGCGCGCCCTGCCTCTATCTAATACACTGGCGCTCCGCCTCTATCTAATACACTGGCGCCCTGTCTCTATCTAATACACTGGCGCGCCCTGCCTCTATCTAATACACTGGCGCTCCGCCTCTATCTAATACACTGGCGCCCTGTCTCTATCTAATACACTGGCGCGCCCTGCCTCTATCTAATACACTGGCGCTCCGCCTCTATCTAATACACTGGCGCCCTGTCTCTATCTAATACACTGGCGCCCCCGCCTCTATCTAATACACTGGCGCTCCGCCTCTATCTAATACACTGGCGCCCTGTCTCTATCTAATACACTGGCGCCCCCGCCTCTATCTAATACCAGATACACTGGTGCCCTTTTTCTAATACACTGGCGCCCTGTCTCTATCTAATACACTGGCGCCCTGTCTCTATCTAATACACGGGCGCCTTAAGCATTGTAGCTAAACTATAAGATGCAGAATTATCCATTCCTTGTGTTTTTTGAGACTCGAGTGGGGTTGCTTTGTCGATTCTGTACACTTTTTGGGCCGATAAGCTTGGAAGTGAAGAGCCAGTCACTTGGGTTTTTTGGTAACTAAGCCGTCGCTTTGCTATGACAGGCTTCTTGGAGAAAGTGGCTACGTTAAATCAAATGCTGCCACCTAGTATAACAAAACAGCCATGAACTGTGAATATTCCAACAGCAGATGGAGACACGAACACAGACATTCTGAACCAGTTGGACACTAAGACATTTATGTGGCTAGGAAAATACTTCGCTTCGTTGTCACCGTGGGCCCATTTGAAAGCCGAGCTGATGACTCTGATTCGATTGTAAACTCAGCCGGTGCATGGTTACTTTCGAGCCTTGCTAGATAGAATGCGGCAACTGGCTCCGTGATTCAGGTTCTTGCTGTCAGAGAAAAAAATTTGAAAGCATTTTTTCAGCTTTTCACCTGTCCATCAACTCTGGAACGCAGGATGCGGTTATACCAAAAGATTCGCATGATGGAGCACAGATTTTTTCTATGGCTTTATTTTAGCATAAACTTTTTGATTTTCAGTTAGTCGATTACAACAAAATATAATTCGACAGAAAACAGCTCACCATAAGTTTAATTAGAGCCCAGTTGTAAAGCTATGGTTTTCGCTCATTTCTGAATGGTTTACATAATACTGCTCAGTATCCATGGGCAGCTCTTCACATTCAGTCTGTCATCGTTAATTTCCGGAAAACGCTTGTTACTAAAATTTACTGCACTAATGTCACGCAATCAGATTATAAAATAAAACGTAATTTTTCGCATTTTTCTACGCTTTAGTTATACTAAAAGTAGCATGATTGCTAAATAAGAAGAAAATTTCAATGAACCGCTAACTTCTGTGCATAAGAGCGTCATTGTGCAGCAGCACAAAGGACCACTTTATACTGTGGAAAGAAATTTTTGTGAAAGACGTACACTCTGTTGTTTCTTTCTTCTTTGCTTACTGAGAAACTCTTAACTGTCAGTGCACACCTCTGTATGAATTTACGCTTCAAGCAATACTCTTAGCTTGAGCAGGTAGCTATATAGCCTGAGATGTGCAATTAACAAACTCAATATATTTTGAGTTCATATGGTTCAACTTAATCTTGCAAACCAGCTGATAAAAAGGCGTCAATTTGTTTGCTTCTCAATTAAACCTTCACATTGTTGAATGACTAACTAGTTTAATTCATTGCAAGATCAGTAAAGACCTAAAAAATTTAAATTCGGATTCAATGTAAGTAACTGGGTCACTTATTTTGTTTTGCTAAAATTTTTGTTCCCTAGTTAACACTTCCTCCGCCTGTGTTCGACCCTCTACCCTTCACATGTACATTTAGGTTGCCTCAACCTATCTATTCTTAATCTTCGTTTATATCTAGGTTGCCCCACCCTATCTCCCCTTTACCTTAGTGTACATGTAGGTTGCGCCACACTCTTTCCCCTTTATCTTCGCGTACATGTAGGTTGCCTCACCCTCTCTCCCCTTTATCTTCGCGTACATGTAGGTTGCCCCACCCTCACTCCCCTTTATCTTCGTGTAGATGTAGGCTGCCCCACACTCTCTCCCCTTTATCTTCGTGTACATGTAGGTTGCCTCACCCTCACTCCCCTTTATCTTCGCGTAAATGTAGGTTGCCTCACCCTCACTCCCCTTTATCTTCGCGTAAATGTAGGTTGCCTCACTCTCGCTCCCCTTTATCTTCGTGTACATGTAGGTTGTCCCACTGTCTCTCTCCCCTTTATCTTCGCGTACATGTAGGTTGCCCCACTCTCTCTCCCCTTTATCTTCGTGTACATGTAGGTTGCCCCACTCTCTCTCCCCTTTATCTTCGTGTACATGTAGGTTGCCTAACCCTCTTTTCCTTTTTTTATCTTCTTATACATGTAGGTTGTCTCACCCTCTCTCCACTTGTTGATCTGGTACGTACATAACCATATTTGGGTTTTTTAGTGCCTACTTGTTGCATGGTTAGCCAAGGATCGCGAACAAAATTTCAGACATTTTAGGCAGACAAACAAATCTAGACATGCAGCTTCGCCACTCGATCAGACACAGTTTGCAAAAGATTCTACGCTACTATCAACGAAATCATCGGATTATATTTTCCTTTGTTTGCGGTTTCATCATCGCTCTAGTTTTACTGTTGATAGTGCAGCGTTCGGCCAGGTCAAGAAGCAGTCGTCCCAGCAACGAGCTTGCTGACCTGCTATTTGACGAAGCCACGGAGTCACCAGCAAATGCTGACAGACGATTTGTCAACAACGAGGCCCCATGGATAGCGGCGGCCAAGAGACCGGCGGAGGAGGCGCAGCTGCTCATTCCGAAACTGGTTCATCATTACTTCGGATCCGCTAGCGGTATACCGCCCAGGCTGACACCCGAGCTGCACAGTTGGGCTGTCAATCATCCGGATTATGAGATTCACTACTGGGATGCAGACGCGGTTGAGAATAGCCTGTTGAGTAGGCGCGAATACGACAGCTATAGAAGGTTTGTGGGACTGTCAGATGGTAGATAGCGGAGTGTCAGATGGTAGATAGCGGAGTGTCAGATGGTAGATAGTGGAGATTAGGATGATAGATAGTGGAGTGTCAGATGGTTGATAGCGGAGTGTCAGATGGTTGATAGTGGAGATTAGGATGATAGATAGTGGAGTGTCAGATGGTAGATAGCAGAGTGTCAGATGGTAGATAGTGGAGTGTCAGATGGTAGATAGTAGTGTCAGATGGTAGATAGTAGAGTGTCAGATAGTAGATAGTGGAGTGTCAGATAGTAGATAGTGGAGTGTCAGATAGTAGATAGTGGAGTGTTAGATGGTAGATAGCGGAGTGTCAGATGGTAGATAGTGGAGTGTCAGATGGTCGATAGCGGAGTGTCAGATGGTAGATAGTGGAGATTAGGATGATAGATAGTGGAGTGTCAGAAGGTTGATAGCGGAGTGTCAGATGGTTGATAGTGGAGATTAGGATGATAGATAGTGGAGTGTCAGATGGTTGATAGTGGAGATTAGGATGATAGATAGTGGAGTGTCAGATGGTTGATAGTGGAGATTAGGATGATAGATAGTGGAGTGTCAGATGGTTGATAGTGGAGATTAGGATGATAGATAGTGGAGTGTCAGATGGTTGATAGCGGAGTGTCAGATGGTTGATAGTGGAGATTAGGATGATAGATAGTGGAGTGTCAGAAGGTTGATAGCGGAGTGTCAGATGGTTGATAGTGGAGATTAGGATGATAGATAGTGGAGTGTCAGATGGTTGATAGTGGAGATTAGGATGATAGATAGTGGAGTGTCAGATGGTTGATAGCGGAGTGTCAGATGGTAAATAGCGTTGTGTCAGATGGTAAATCGTGGAGTGTCAGATGGTAGATAGCGTTGTGTCAGATGGTAGATAGTGGAGTGTCAGATGGTAGATAGTAGAGTGTCAGATGGTAGATAGTAGAGTGTCAGATGGTAGATAGTGGAGTGTCAGATGGTAGACAGCAGAGTGTCAGAAAGAGGATAAGGGAGTGTCTGAGGAGAGATAGAAAACTAAGTGAGCAGAGTGTCAGATTTGGTGCCAGGTAAGCGGTGGTGGGTCAGAAAAGACACTAAGCTGTTAGGAAAGGTTCACATCTCCACAGTTTTCACCAACCTACGACCCCTCAGATTCTACTGGAACGGCACCCGAAGCCGAAGCGAGCGGGACCTGGTGGCCCGCCTCCTCATCCTGCACAGTTTCGGCGGCCTCCTGCCCGACCTCAACATGCGCTCGTTGCGCAACTCAACGCCGTACCTGCTGGACGCTAGCTGCGTGTTGGCGCAGGACCGCAGCGAGAAGGCTGTGTTCCAATACGACTTCGAGTCCTTGCCGAGCCTGGCCTTCCTAGCCTGCAAACCGCGCCATCATTTTGTCGAATTCTTTCTAAGAAAAGTCACGGACGTGTCGTTCAGAACCGGAGCTGTGGTGCTCCAATCCAGCTCCGCTGCCTTCCTGCTCCACGCTTTCAACGCCGCCGTAGCCGCCTACGACGAGGAGTGCTCGATGAGAGCCGATTGCAACTTTCGCGACCGAGTATCGCTGGCAGACCCGCCCGTCTTTCTGCCCGTGATGGAGCCCCACCTGTTCGACAGTCTGGTGGACAATTGTCGCCACAGGAGCCGGATGCCATTTCTGAAAAAGGAGGCCTGCTACAATTTAGATGCCAATGGTAACAAACCTGGCGAGCAGTCTTTGTCCATGCCGGTCTATCTGCCTAACTGGGCTCCGAACAAAGACCGACCGTTGCTGCCGTTAACAAAGATCGGTCCATCGTCTCAAGCGGTGTTGGAGTTGAAGCTGAAACCGGTGAAGCATTGGCGATTTTCTGTGTTAATTTAAATGTAATTCATGTCCAAAAAATGTTTGTCTGACTTTTAAGTTGATCTGCTTTGTGACTGTACACTTGTATGCCTTGGTCTATAACAGTTAGATAACATTCTGTAACTATTAGATGCCACTGGTAGATGCCATTCTGTAACAGGTATATGCCATTCTGTAACAGGTCGATGTCATTCTGTAACAGTTAGATGCCATTCTGTAACAGTTAGATGTCATTCTGTAACAGTTAGATGTCATTCTGTAACAGTTAGATGCCATTCTGTAACAGTTAGATGCCATTCTGTAGCAGGTCGATGCCATTTTGTAAAAGATAGATGCCATTCTGTAACAGGTCGATTACATTCTGTAACAGTTAGATGCCATTCTGTAACAGTTAGATGCCATTCTGTAACAGTTAGATGTCATTCTGTAACAGTTAGATGTCATTCTGTAACTATTAGATGCCATTCTGTAACAGTTAGATGCCATTCTGTAACAGTTAGATGCCATTCTGTAACAGTTAGATGCCATTCTGTAACAGTTAGATGACATTCTGTAACAGTTAGATGACATACTGTAACAGTTAGATGAAATTCTGTAACAGTTAGATGCCATTCTGTAACAGTTAGATGACATTCTGTAACAGTTAGATGCCATTATGTAACAGTTAGATGCCATTCTGTAACAGTTAGATGACATTCTGTAACAGTTAGATGCCATTCTGTCACAGTTAGATGCCATTCTGTAACAGTTAGATGACATACTGTAACAGTTAGATGAAATTCTGTAACAGTTAGATGCCATTATGTAACAGTTAGATGCCATTCTGTAACAGTTAGATGACATACTGTAACAGTTAGATGACATACTGTAACAGTTAGATGAAATTCTGTAACAGTTAGATGCCATTCTGTAACAGTTAGATGACATTCTGTAACAGGTACATGACCTTCTCTAATTTAAGCAGCCACTTGATGCTATTTTGTTTGAAACGAATCTTCTTCTCCTGCTTTCTTTATCTTGGAATTTTTATTGGTTTATTCTTAATTGGTTTTTTTTCGTACGACAATCAATACCTCTTAAAATGGAAATTTCTGAAATTTCATTATTAATACTCATAAATAATAAACAATGATATTCCTTGATACTAAAAGTTATTGCTATTTGAGTCAAAGTGGCAAGGTTGATTGACAGCACAACTGATTCTTAGGAAGTGTGGGCGTACTTGGAGGGCTCACGCTTCTTAGTCAGTTGAGTTTGAGGGGAAATGCCAAGGGAGCATATAATTCTGTCTGTATTTTAAAAGGCATTAAAGCTAAACAAGTAAGCTCCTATACCGGTGACTTCCACTGGTCCTTACACAACTATTTCTGGTGGAGAGATTCAAAGCAAGGTTAGAGTGAGGACAGCTTCATCGATCTGTCTTGAGTTGAATGGTGTCTGCAACAGAACTTGAATGCCTAGAGAAAATACTTAACCTGCAGTGCATTTTTGAATAGAAAACAATTTTGGGTAAGAAATCGACGAAAAGTTAGTGTATTTTTTTCAAAAATCTTATTTTCAGAGTCGACTCTACGTGTCTCCCATTACTGCAATGGGTTTAATTTCGCTGTTTTATGGTGAGCATTGTCATATGGTCTAGCCAACAATAGAGACGAAGTCATCAGCGAAGACAATTTACCATAGACAAAACAAAATTTGCGTGCGGTAATGCGATTGTCACCCTAGCTGAAGTTAGCGTGCGTCATAATCGCATTGTCGCACGCTAATTTGGTTTTGTCTATGGTAAAATTGTCTTCGCTGATGACTTCTCTCTATTGTTGGCTAGACCAAATGACAATGTGATAGAAGCACAATCTCTCCATTAGACAATAAAAATAAAATAATAAATAAATTTAGACAACCGACCTTTCGATCAGATGTACAGCCCACGGCACAGCCGCAGCTAGTTGCGCAGCGCATCCGAGAGCTGTGTACAGCTTTCAGTCTGACGGGCTGGAGGGGCCGCAACACCCACACTAAATTTACCCAGCTCAAACTGGTACCCAATCTCAGCTGGGTGGACTGAAGCAATGCGGGATTAAGTGCCTTGCTCAAGGGGCACAAATTGTCTCCTAGGGCCGGGACTCGAGCTTTTTCTGCCGCAACAAATACTTCTACCACAACAACTACAACTCCCACTATAACGACCAGCAACTGCCACTTCTACGACCGCCACAACAATAGCTCCAGTTGCTGTGACCGGTGAGTATTTATTCAATGCCGTAAGCCGCTAGCCCGCTAGCCAAGCTAATCAATTTAGTTGACTTAACCCGATTTTCCCTCTGAGTAAACCTCCACGTACCCCTATAATTAGCAAATTCAACAAAACTGATTTCAGCGCCATCTTCCAGCGGTCCAACAAGCCAAAATGGATCAGCTCTGGACTACTCACCACCCCTGAGCGGCGCCTGCTACCAGATCTCGGCGTGGGGCGCCAGAGGTGGCCAGTCATTCGACGGAAGTGTTGGAGGCCAAGGAGCCTTCAAAAGAGCCAATTTTGCATTGTATAGGAACCATTCACTGAAAATCGTAGTTGGAAAACCCGGAAATAACGGCCTCAAAGGTGGAGGAGGCGGCGGCGGCGGCACTTTTGTCTACAAAGAAGCTGGATCAGAACTGCTGCTGGCGGCTGGAGGCGGAGGCGGAGGCGGAGGAAGTGCTGCATCTGCTGGAACTCCCGGCATTGCTGATTCATTTGGTCCCTGTGCCGGTTCAACCGTTGGAGCCGGTGGTGACAGCCCGTCAACATCTCGTTCTGGAGCTGGTGGTGCCGGATGGAACTCGTCTGGCATTGACAGAGGCTGCAATAATTGTGGCTCACCTGGCGCTTCCCAGCCCGCCTGGACAGGAGGCGTTGATGGAGACGGAGGCTCTGACGGCTTCCGTGGCTACGGAGGCGGAGGCGGAGGTGGTCGTACACAAGGTGCTAACCAAGGCGGCGGAGGCGGCGGCGGTGGCAACTCCGGAGGCTGCGGCGGCACCCCCAGGCGCTCCAGGCGGCGGGGGCTTCAGCTACGCCGCTCCTTCTGGCCAGCACCCGACCGGAGCTGACGGCGGCAACAACGACTCTTTCGGACGAGTGGAGATCAGAATTGTGGACGGCTCTCTGTGCTGATGCCGATTGCGTCATGATTGTAAAGTTGCAGAGTGGTATCCGACTGGTTAGAAAGCAACCAAAACACTTTTCCGTCACCAAAGGGGATGTCAACTTAAGGCTCTAGAATGGAGCTTGAAAGAGCCAGACAGACCAAACTAACTGCGATCTCCTTGATCCCCAAGACCCTTCTGGTGGGACTTGGATGGGATGTCTCGGCATTTCTAGTCAACTCGGCCGATAGATTGTCGATCGTAGTTAGTTTAGCCTGGCTTGCTCTTTCGAGCTCCATTCTAGCTCTCAATTTGACATCCCCTTTGAACTTTGAAGAACTGAAGTCTCAACGACGAACTTTTAGGCGAAGAAAAAGTCTTTAATTGTGTTTTTTTCAAATGAAATCCAATGCGAAGAGTACAAATAAGAAACAACTTTAATTACCCAATGTGTAGTGAGATTTAGGAAAGCCAAATTGCACAGTACGAGTATGCAGTAACCAAATCTGTGTCTAGAAAAAAATACTTCTTCTCCGCCTATCTTTTACCATTACCAGGAAATGAACTTTCATTCTTAATATTTTTTCCTGCTTTGATCGACTGAAAAAGTTTTATTTCCCACTTAAGCTTGTTAAATTGTTAAGTAAATTGTTTACTACAACAGTTATCTGTATCTTTTTGGGAAATTTGAGAAGCCAGAGTATCTGAAATCAGCACATTTTCTTTGCCAGTAGGTTTAATTTCTGATTCCTAAAAAATGGTAGGTTTATTTATTAATTAGTCCGTTAAAAACGCCCAGAAGCAATGATCACTAAATTAATCAACGATCCAACATATGCCGATGTTGGGCTAGCGGCCAAATCTAACAGTGAAACAATGCAAGACTATAAAAGGATAAACACAGCAAAGGCTATTAAAATGCACAAAGTTAGTTTTGAATCTCAGTTTTCGAGACATTGGAAGCAGAAGGTGGAGAACTCAGTCAAGTTAAATCACTTTCTTTATCAATTTAGGAGAAGCAGCGACCCAGAAAAATACATACAAGTCACAACAAACCCTGAGTATAGACAAACGTTGGCAGCATTTAGACTAGGAAATCATGACCTAGCATGCGAGACACTTCGAAAAGTGAGACCAAGAATACCCTATGAAAAAAGATTGTGCCCAAAATGTAAAAATGAGGTTGAAAATGAAGTCCACTTTCTATTTAAGTGTCCCTGGAACGAATACAGAGCTCATAGGGAAAATTTTATCTAAGAAGTACCTAACTTTAACTTGCTAACAGAGGAGGATCAATGTCTTTTTCTTATGGTACAAAAAAATTTTAAACTAATTAACAAATTAGCCAAATACATACAGGAGATCGGAAAAATCAGAATGCGGCTGCTCTGAGGTTTCTAAAAATATTTTGTCTTATTTTTAATTCCCACGCGAGTTACAAAATTTAAAATGTGTTGACAATTCTTATAACAAAATTTCGTTAAGTCAATATTGCTTGTCATACGCTCGTATTTATTGTTTATGTTTCGTGAATATAGTATTTTAAATCAACAAAAAAATCAGCACCCGTATGGCGTGCGAAAACTGTAATAATAATAATAATAATGGCTGTGGCCAGGTGAAACAACCTGAGTTGTTCAGAATTTCCCATATTGGCAATGGGGAGGCCTTAAATCGCCTCTAAAACCTGTGTTCCCAACGACGAGTCTTTAGAACTTGAAGGTGCTAACCTGCTGGAGACGAGGAAGTTGCTTTGACACCAGATTTGGCAACCTCAATAGCTGACTCGTGCGCTGGGACTCGTGACAGTCTGCGATTGATATGGACCAGCTCGCACGTCAGCAGGCCAAGCTTGCACGATTGATGACAGAGGCAAAGCTGTTAAAGCTAACCGAATCCGAATAAATTGAAGCATTCTTCACGACCTTCGAGAGAACAGCGGAAACTTGCGGCTGGACGGAAATCAGAGTAGACGCTCTGGCTGGGACCTCTGCTGACTGGCATCGCGCAGAGGGCATTCCACAGCCTGCCTGTGGCGGCGAGTGCGGACTACGAAGTGGTGAAGGCGGCGATTCTGGCGCGGTAGAACATAGGGGAGGAGATTTACCGACAGGGGTTCCGATCCCTGAGGAAGAGGGCCGGAAGAAACCTTTCAAGTGTTTGCAACAAAGCTGGAAGACCACTTTTACAGATTAGTTGCTATAATTAGTGACACTCTTGTAAAGGTTTCACGTCCTGTCATATTTTTCAACTAAAATTTTATTTGAAATTCTAACTGTCCTCACAACTCCCTCAAGTTTCTGTTTCTTCCGTTATTAGAAACCAAATGATCGATCGATTTCTCGATTGTATCCCAGTGTGCTTTATGCTCTCCATTTCCCCATTAAAAATTTTTTTTCGGATGTAGTTGTTATGTAATGACAAACTAACATATTATGCAATTTACAAGTATTTTCAAAATAAAATCCTTATCACTAAAATTGCTTATACTGCCGCTAATAGTAGGGTGTTGAATAAAAGTATTTTATAATTTAATTAGCAGTTTTTGCCCCTACCTCCCCATAATTGTCAATTTACAAATTTTTCAGTCGTCTGGGTTTTTGTCAAATCTAATATACTAAAGTTCTGTTTGTTTGTTTGTTTGTTTGTTTAGAAGATTCACATCTCCTCTGGAACTGCTGAACCGATTCTCTTCATTCTTGGTTAATTTAATAGCGTCTTATCTAAATAGTGTATTTTTTCCGCAGTCAGAGCTTCACTTTTCAATCTAATATACTAAAGTTCTGTTTGTTTGTTTGTTTGTTTGTTTAGAAGATTCACATCTCCTCTGGAACTGCTGAACCGATTCTCTTCATTCTTGGTTAATTTAATAGCAATTTTTTCTGGGATGAAAAAAGGTTAATTTAATAGCAATTTTTTCTGGGATGATGTGGCTCAATTAGCATTCAACTCTGACTTGACTAAGCCTCTCTAATTTAAGAAAAACTGTCTATTTCTTATCTAAATAGTGTATTTTTTCCGCAGTCAGAGCTTCACTTTTCAATTTTAAGTCTATGGGCTGCCAGCAAAACCGAGGCTGATCGAGTCTAAATTTATAAAAATAGTGCTTCTGATGTTTTGAGATGCTGAGAACTTCCTTATAAAGTTTAAATGTCTCTGGTCCGAGGAGGCATGATCTTCGTAAAGAGAAGAAGGGGAGCTGTTTTGTTTTCTTACTGGAATATCAGTTAAATTGGAGAGAATGCTTTCTAACTGGATTGCAGTCAAATTGGAGAAAATGTTTTTTTGACTACTGGATAACTGGATTGCAGTTGTACAGCAAGACGGTCTCGATCACCGCCCGAAACAGCGCCGCCCTCTGACGATCTGGCAGGGCCTCGGACTGCAGGACCGACCTTATCGAACGGAAGGCAGCCCAGGCAAGTCCTCGGCGACGCCGCAGGTCTTCGCGGACGTCAGGGACCAGACCGCCGAGGTAGACGAACTGCTGACAGCGCGGAAGTTCTGTCGCCTGGCCGTCAGCGCCTCGGCAGGATATTGCAGCCTCGATGTTGCTCGGCACGCAGAGCACGACGGTCTTCTGCGCGTTGACCACCAGGCCGACACTCGCTGCAACGGCAACCAGCCTGTCCAGCTGCCGTTGGGCGCCCTCGACGGTCGAGGACAGCAGGGCGAGATCGTCGGCGTAGCCAAGCACGCTGAGCCGCCTCTCCGGTTGACGTCGACCCACGCGTCGCCGCAGCAGAAAGCCGTCGTCGTTGGTAGGCAGAGCAGTCCGTAGCACCCAATCAAGCACCAGAATAAACAGGAACGGCGCCAGCGTATCTCCCTGGAGCACCCCGGAGGATGTCTCGAAGAAGTCCGACAGGCCGTCCGGTGTCGAAACTGCAGCAGTCGTCTCGCGGTACATCGCCATGACCGCGGCGATCAGCTGCTCTGGCACGTTGTACGCCCGAAGCACCTTGGGGAGCGCGGCCCTGACGACCGAGTCGAAGGCCTTCTTGAAATCAACAAAGATAACAATCAGGATCGACTGGCGTGTCCGCGCCTCCTCGATGACTCGCCGAAGAGCTAGGATCTGCGTCACTGTGCCGCGATGGGGCCGAAACCCGTTCTGCTCCGGTCGCAGATAGGGATCGAGCAGGGGCTGCAACCGCGATAACAGTATCCGGTTAAACAGCTTCGCAGCGCAGGACTGAAGGCAGATGCCTCGATGCTCCTCAAGCTTGGTGGTGCCGGGCTTCTTCGGAATTGCGAAGCCAGCCAGCGAGCTCAGTCTCTTGAAAGTTTGGGAGGAAATGAGAGGAGTATCGAGGCACAGTCATTCGAGGCAAGGATGTACATTTACAGTGCGCATTAAGTACACTGTACATCCTTGCCAAAAATCCAGTAGCAGATGTACCCCATGAGAGAACAATAAACCATACACTGCTTACAGTGCTATCACACACCTGATGCAAGATTCAATAATAGAATTCGTAAATCGTAATTAAATAAAGAATCCAGACTTTCAGTCTAAACCTAATATACTGAGCAGAATTAGCACCATAGAAAAGTAGCCAACAGAGGCGATGCCAAGTTCAACCTAGCTAGTGCTGTTTGTTCACGTTTAAAAGTACATGTATAATCTACCTCAATTGGCGACATCAGATCAGGAGACTCTGCGGGTGTTCGGCTCCAGTTAATTCCGTTCTCTTCGATAAACTGCCTAGCCAACCGACTTGAGTGCTTCGGATCGTTGTCCTAGCAAAGAATGCGCCGAAATGAAATCTAAATGAAAATTATTTAATGATTTGATTTAAGAATTTGCCTGCATGAATACTCACTGCAAAAAGGCGATGTCCATCTTGAAACTTCTCTCTGATGAGAGGCAGCAACGTGTTTTGAAGCACTTCTGTAACATAGAATTGCGCATTCATGATGCCAGTAAACGCGATGAGCTTTGTAGCACCTCTTCGGCTGATTCCTGCCCATACATGAACCTGAAAGCGATTAAAATTAGAAAATATTAAGTGATGCTGCTTCAAAATTAAAAGAAATTGGTAAAAGCAGTGAATACATTTTATTTTATATCATTGAGCACAATTTACCTTTAACGAATGCTTTGGTACGGGATAAAGAGGTTGCTTGCCGTCTCTTCGTCGAAAGACAAGACGCTTCGTTTTGCGCGTCATAGCAACTGAACACTCATCCGTGAAGATTACATCATGGAAGGTGTCTCCTTGGTGAAGTTTCAGCAAACTCCAGAGACAGCGAATAGGCTGATTTTTGTGACGAATTATTTGGCAGTACTTCGCTGTTGTCCTAACCCACCCTAGCTTTCTACGCAGAGAGTTAGCAGTTGAAACTGAGAGGTTAATGCCAAAATGTTCTTTTAGTTTAAGGCACAAATCCCGTGCTGAAATAACACCTCGTGACTCCTGAATTTGATTGTCAATAAAGTGGAGATGCTTGGCTTGCAGTACTTTGCTAATTCCCTTGGATTTTAACTTCCTAACAGATAGTAGGTGCCTCTGAATCGCACGGCGTGAAATTCCCAGATTTTGCGCAATTATTTTCACAGTTTTTTTCAAAGCATAAAACTGATTGTCGATATCGGACTTCTGACTTAAGGTCAGATGTGTGTTCATTTCATCAGTGTTAGATTAGATTAGAAGTTAGAAGATAGACTCAGAACAAAAGCAGAATTTGTGGACTTCACCTGAAAGGCATTCCCCAGCCCTGACATACCCGGGCGGTCTTTCTACCATTGGACCGCCGCCGTCGAATCAGAGACCGTTTCCGTAAAATTCTGTGGAATTCCATAGAATGCTATGGATTCTATGCGCCATTCCGTTGCAAGTACTGTAAGTGACACGAACAGGCCAGAAACAAAAGTAAAAGCCAGAATGCAATCAGGCGCCAGCCATGCAAAGTTGTTCCCACACTGCTTGCTGGCAATGTGACCCTCATTGCTGCCAATTTTAGGCGGGCTCGTTCTGGACGCTATTATTTCTTGTTTACGCTCGTAATTTCATGCCCTAAAATACAGTATAATACAATTATAATGCATTACTGTATCGTGATATAATGATATATATATATATATAACACTAATATAAAATATATCATTTTGCAGGACCTGATAAAACATCTGTTTCTTACGGGGACTAAACCAGTATCTACGATCAATATTAAAACGAACAGCTGCACACTGCCCTCGCATGCGCCGTTGCGGTTTATCTGGTCGGAAGGTCAGATGCTCAATTATTTTTTAAAATTGAATTGAATCCAAAAGGATGTCATTTTTGCATTTTTATGCATCTTAAAAGTGTACAGCCGAGCACTTTAGGCTCAAACCCCATGCCTGTCTGATTATGCTGTGAGGTTGCTTGACAATTCAATGGAATTGCCCTCAATTTCTACAAATTACTGCAGGCTAGACATCTCGAAGTTTCTTCTTCAGGCGCGCTCACTTTGCGCCGAATCACTCATGTCGATCTCAATCTGCAATGGTGAAAGTAGAGCGAGGCGGTCTAACTTCCCTGGGTGACTTTAGTATTATCCAAGGCTTTGGTTGGTTGAGTTTTAAAACGCTAAAGAAAGGGAGATTCCAGTAAATAAAATATATTTGGGCTTTTAAATATTCGAAACTATCCGGCTTGAAGCAAAAACTTAAACGAATCTGAATCGGCAGTCAGTGAAAAAGCAACCCAGACTCGGGAGTTAAAAATCAACGGAAATGCATGCAACTGAAAAGAAGTCTCCTGCGACTGGTTGATCGCTGGGAGCTGGAAGCTGAAGGAGGACTTTTTTGGAATGTTAAAACTGCCACATGATCTGTAATTTTCACTGCCGGTTTCCCCGTTTTAAAGCTGCCTGCTACTCCAGAGTTATGCGATGGAATTGACAGTTTCGTTTGATTTTGCTGTCGAGTCTAAAGACTGATTGATTACCGTCTGATTGGCTCGCTGACGCCTCAGGTCGGACTTGATTATTGCTGCGGGCAGTAACGATTGAGTAATACAGCACCTCTGGCAGTGGATATCGGCATTTGGTGTATTTTTAACTGGCTGGAAACCAGACTCACCGGTTAGGAAGGATCCCACAGCAAGAAGCACACAAAAGCCTATGTTGCCAGCCAGTGTGCTCACTTTGTCAATGACGGCGCGGACGCTTATTGTTAGAATGATTCCCGTCATCTAGGAGCCAATGATAGTTAAAAGGGATTTTCGCTTAGGTTACCATTAATTCACAGTTACAGGATAAATCTGTTGTGTAGCGAGACTGCAGCTTTGTTCCTTAGGTTTTACTTTTGCACTTGTTATTCATTTGTTCAACATCGCTCGTTACAGTTCTGTCTGTACTGTAAAGTTTGAGCAGTACCTCTGTGCGAAATTTTCATTCCTGACTTTTTCAGCTGCTTTTAGTGCAAAGTAACCAAATTGAAAAAATGAAATAAGGACTTCGCCGATGCTATGGAATAAGCTTCAAGAGTGAAATTTTAAGTAAATTTATGGCCCGAAATTCGTCTAAGAGCGTGTGTTCATTTTGAACACGCATGCATATGAATTAAGATCGAATTCAAAACTTAATTTCCCAGGCTCTTATCTGAGGCATTTCCCACCCAGAGCATGCCTGATATAATGAATACGTCCCTAGCAACAGAAGGGACCCTGTAAGAAGATGCTGCCTTGACTTGCCTGTGCTGCAGCGTTGAGGAAGCCTGAGGAAAGGCCTTCATTCTCGGGGTAGGTGATCTCGGCTGCAAACTCGAATCCCACGGGCAGGTAGCCCGTCATAAAGAGGCCCAGCAAGAACATGGAAAGATACACAATCCACATGCGTGCCAGTGGCAGGGTGGCCGTGAAAAGCACCGTGCTCAAGCAGGACAAAACGTAGATCACTAGAGTTGTCATCCTGCGCTCATAACGGGCATGTAAAAGTGCGATGTTTTTCACTTTTTATAAATAAATGAAAAAATAAATAAACTTGGCTTGTTTAAAATGCAGCCATAAGGCATAAGTAGAAACAGTAGCTTATAATGCATGTTCCAGTGTATGCATTTCTAACTGTTGAAAAGATTATATTGAATTCAACTTACTTAAACTGTTTGGTCTTATCCAGAACGAAGCCAGCCAATAGAGAGCCCACAATGCCGGCGATAATCATTGTGAAGGCTGCCCAACCCAAATGCTTTTCTACATCAGCCATTTGAGCGCTGGCGCCGTTGTCATGCTTCTGCAATTAATTTGACATAAATTGTCATAACTGACAGACGTTAAGCAATATAATACTCGTAATTATGGATTACTTGAAATTCCGGGACCACAATGGGATTTAGCAGAGTTGAAAGACCATAAAATGTCCCGGTGTTGATCCCTGAAATTTTAAACGTCACTGATTCGTATCATACTGTACGATCAATACAATATCGTAGTGACCTTGGCTGGCGAACTTCGCGCTTTTATAGCGAATAAATCCCCAACAGCTCACCATAAGAGACCGTGAGCAGAACAAAGCTGGGATTGGTCACAAGCCGTTGAAGAGACGCAAAATAAGGTTGCCGCGAGTTCTCATTCTGCTCCGCAGCCTTCTTGGTTGTTGTTGTTGCCTCTCGGTTCTGGCGCACTGCCAGTTGCCCCAGTGAAGGAGGAAGGGGTGGCAACTCAGGAAAGAGTAGCAGCATGAGCAGCAAGATGACGCCAGTTACGCAGGCACCACCGATAAACATGCCGAGCAGCTGGTGCTGCATGCTGTCACCCTTGCTGATGAACAGAGGTGGCAACACGAAGCCCACAGCAACGCCGATCTGGTTGCCGAACACGCCAATTGCCGTGGCTGTTGAAAGCTCATCGACTCCAAACCATGCAGCTGCCAGTGCAGCCGGGAAGCCCAGAATGAAACTCTGTGCTGAAGCGCAAACCTGGCTTGCCAGCAAATTTATGTAAATGGAACTAAAAAAGGTGCGCAATCAAAGGCAAAAGCAAAAACCCAAAAGTATGCCGTAAGAAAAAAGCGCTACGTCAAGAGTGCGCGCCTTAGAGCCTGGATGGGAAAGTTAGTTGACGAAGCGCTTAGTTCTAAATGAGCTTGTTGGCAGCATAAACAAAAGCCAGATAAGCTTAGCTTTTATTGTGTTCAGTGCACCGGCTCAGGCAAAAGCCAAACAATTACAATTGCTTAGTTTAGAATTTAAAAATGGCAGAGGACCCAGATAAGATTTTCGCGCGTAAAATTTCGTAGAAAAAAGTGTTCCAGCTCAGTTAAAGCACTGCAACTATGATCGATGAACTGCGAAAGAACAGTCTGTGCTACGGCTTGTATCCATGCTTATCTGGCACTATCTATTATACTTAGGCTTAAGGTTAGGGTTAGGTCCTGTCGGAAAAAATCTATACGTTGCGCTGTTTACGATTCGTCACTGATAAAGCTATGACTAACATTGAATAAATTTTTCATACCTACATGGAGCTTCGTGCCTTGGCAGTTGGAATGAATAAAAGCTTAGATTTCAGCAATGATTTCAGCAGGTTATTTTCTTAAAGATCATGATGGCCATGGTGCAGGTTTCTTATAAAAAACGTCGAGTCTTCTGCTTCCGCTGAACTTGACGATTTTATCAGAAACTACATGACATACTGTGATTTTCGAATGATCTAAACATTCCATGACGCAAGAATGGCCACAGAATGGTTAAAATATGCCGTAAACCATATCGAAAAAATGCATGCATCCAATCACACATCAAATTTTTCTGGTGTACGAGCTTTCATAGGAAACCGGCAGCTCAATTTATAACTGTAGACTGTAAAACTCAAATGGAGTACTTGGAAGTTGAAGAGATGAGCGATGCTTACCGTTTGACCAAAGAAAAGCAGCCAGAAAGCGCCAGAGTTGCTGGCGAAGCACTTGATAAAGGCGCCAGCGAAATTGAGCACTGCAGCGCAGATGTTTCCCACCCGAAGTCCGAACCGGTCGAGCACCCAAGCAGCCGGCAGCATGAACAGGAAGTAGGCCAGCATGTAGATCATGGAGAGCCAGTCAATGGCTAAATTGGCTTGTGTCGGATCGGTGGGCAAAGAGGCGTTGTAATGAGTTTTAACCACATCAAACACGATGTTCAGGTGGATCCACTGGTAGGCGTTGGACAACGAGCACGCACAGAAGAGCAATAGGACGGCCCAGCGCCTCCTGTACAGGTGTGTCCTCTCAATGTCCTTGGCCTCGGCCTCCTTTACTGATTCGCTTTTTTTGCCTGCGAGGGCTTCCTCTTCGCTATTACCCGCAGCGTTAATTTTTGTCTTTTGTACTTCGGATTCGACGGTGGCGTTGCTGGGATGGATTTTTTAGTTGAAAATCAGATTGCATTTAGCCTTAGATTTTGAGTTTTCCTTACATTTCTGAACGTGTAAATGCATTAAAAAAGTAATTTCTGTACTTGCTGAAGACAAATTTTTTTCAATAAAAAATGGCTGTGTAAAATATTTAACTGAAAAATATCATTTTTTCTTAGGGCCTGAACCATAGAAAATGAATCCTGACCATTTTTTTAAAAATGCTCCAATTGCTGATTGATAAGTCGGTGGAATGTAATAAGGAGTACAGTTTCGTAAGCACAAGCACAAAGCACAAGTACGAGATATTCGAAGTAAAAAAATAGAAATCCCCCAAACTTGGCCATTTTTACTATTGTTTCAAAACAAGAAACCTTCCTGAAAAGTACCTTGTCGAGATTGCCGAACCCGAACATCGGCGCACCTGATCACAGTTTAGACTATATAGGGAATTATAGGTAGCCTGTGAAACACTTCAAGCAGCGAATCCAAAGGTTCCCTACAAAAACAGAACATGCCCAAAGTGAAGTCGAAAACGAAACCAATTTTCTGTTTAAATCCAAATTTAACTTATCTGCTTTGAGAAAGAATTTTACACAATTGTCCCCTTTTTTATTTCCTCGCAGATAAGAATAATTTTTTAACTTGTCATATTTGAACTTAATGTCAAAATAAAATTCAAAAGCAACAGAAAAGTAGAGGTTTCTAGCTACAGTATTACTGCTAATTTTTTAATCTGTTTGCTTCTGCAGCATGCGGCATATTGACCCCTTTCCATTCCACTTTGTGTGAATTTAAGACGCAGAAAAACGCCAACGAAGAAGTGAAAATGTCAGGGAGAGGCGGAACCCAAAAATTCAAAGATGCAGAGCCAGTGCTGAAGAAAGGGCATGCTTGATCCCTAGCTAAGCTTTTTGGTATAAGAACTTCTGTAATCCAGAGGGAAGCTGTGTAAATTCATTGGCTCCTCGATGACACTCCATAAAAGCAGCAACCTGTTGGAAATAGATAGGGAAAGAACAACCCCATCCTCTCGATAGTAGATACTGTATTACACATAATCAGGAGCAAAACATGCGATAGCCAAGTATCGACGCCCCTTGATCAAGTCATTAATATAAATTGGATTTTTTTTAATAGTCGGAACGAAGCAGTATCCGGCCAGCCACTTAAATTCGGCCAAGTTTTCCCCAAAAGATTATTTTTATGAAAAGACTATTCTTACCGGCTATTAAGCTCAAGTTGCTGTCTCATGTCACTCGAGTTTTGCTCAAGCCAACTCTCAGATGCTAGTGACATAATTTTCTCGTCCATTATTCAGGTAGTCGAGTTCTGAAAGAATGTTTAGTTGAGGCAACGTTTAAAAGAAAATTAGGTGGGTTGTTTGGGACTTTCACTAAATTTGGCTATTTTGACTGGCTGCTCCAGCATTATTACTGCGCAAATTGCTAACCAACAGCGCTAATCGCCACCTGGCTTAACCTCTCTGACGCAAAAATGTTTTTATCGAGGCTTTAAAATTCAGCTTTCTACCATCGATAGTGCATTCAATGTACCCAAGCTCAAATACTATCGAATGCTTTCGGATTAATGAGTATGAATTCCAAGCAGTAAATTACTTGCCAGGCTATTCGCGTGCTGCGGCTTTTTTATGATTAGCGACTCTGACGTACCACATATGCAATGCTTCATGCAAATTCCATATGGTCAAACTAAAACTTTGCCATTTAAACAGCACCCTCAGTTGTCCTGCTGCCACCCCATTGGTTAGAGACCTGTGGCAGATAAAGCAGATTTCAATGAAATGCATGAATTGCAATAAAAGCGGTATTCGTGACCTTTACATGTACTTTAAGCCACCATTGAAAATACTAGACAGAATATCAGCAGTTTGTTTGAAAGCCAATAAATAGATTACTTTAGACTTGAAAATCTATCAGTTGTTTACTTACCTTGCCTTGGATTTCACGGTATGCCACAACTACATATTTATACTTGTGCAAAAGATTTGGACTCCATTCCAACAGCCAAATGGGAAGCAAAACGTTCTAAATAAATAAAGCTTGCTCTTATCATTAAGCGTTTTTACCTTCTATGGCATAGATTTTAATGTTTATATTGCTAGCTCACTAAGTCCTAGCCACAAAGAAAGCGAACTATCAAATATCTTAGTTTCTTAAGTCCTGCTAAAAGCTCAGTAATAACTTTGAAGATTCTCAAAAGCACAGGTTTAGTCTCGATCGAGCTGCACCGAAGACGAACGATTTTCGTTTACCGTGTGAATCAAGTTTGAAAAGGATCGGTTCATCCGTTCAAGAGGAGTTGTGAAACACAAGTTTTCAATTTCAGTTAACAACAACAACAGCAACACAGCAAGAAAATACGCTGTCAAAGTGATGAAAAGCAGCGTCACAGGATGGTTCAAGCTTTTTTCTAACTTTTTCATTTCAGTTTCATGGAAAGTATCAATCAACGATATAAAATATATTTCAATCGCAAAATTAATAGCTAAAAATGATCTGAAAGCTAGCCTCATGCATAAATTTTGTAGCATTAAAAAATTAGATCAGTGAGAACGCATAGTCTTCTTTGATAAAAAATAACTGCTAGCTAGTGTATGCTCATGAAACAGATTACGACTTTCAATAATGTTAAAATATATTTATTCCACAGTTTACGCGCCAGTTGGGAGATAATTTTTTTAGCAGAGCTATATAGTATCAGAATAGTTGGAGAAGGATCAAACAATGGATAGCACTAAAATTCAGATCTTGAGGCCGCTGCGGATGTACGTAGTTGGAGCCGTGTTCGTTGCAAGGCGTTCAGTTTTTGCTAGCCGAGGAGCCGTCCATCAGCAGATTATTCGCCATCTGCCGCTTTAGATCGGACCTAATGAGGGCTGCAAATTGGGATGTCTCATAATTTTTTCTAGGCCCGCCGCCAGTGGAGTAATATTTATGAAACTGTGTGCTTCCATTCTATTCATGAGAAATTTTATTTTCTCAATTATGGAAGCCACTCGCAAAAACCTGCGAGATATTTACGTATCATTTTCAGTGGCCCAAATAGAAGCAACAAGTTTATTTTGATTGTGAGATTACTTTAAGCTGTTGCCAATGCCAATAAATGGCTTGAAAAGCCCGATTCGTGAATTCGTGAAAGAGATGATTAAATAGTATATTGTACCATGATATTTTTACCCAGCGGGCCGAAAATCATGCCCTGTAATGACCAAACACCCATCCTTTCTCTTTCTCTCTCTTAAGCTTTTCTCCTGTTTCTTCTTCTCTTCTCTACTCTCTACTTCTCTGCTTTCTATTTTATCTCCTTTCCCCCTGTCTGTCTTCTCTCTGTGATCTTCTCCCCTCGTCTCCTTCCAGTTCCCTCTCTCTCCCCTCCTCCCCTGTCATCTTCTCTCTTCCTTCTCTTCTTCTCTTCCCTATGCTCCCCCTCGTCGTTAATGTCGGATCTCTAAAAATGTTTAATCTCCCTCTCATCAACTCCCTTCACTCTTTCCCACCCCTATCCCCCGTCTCTCTCCTCTCCTTAATGTTTTCTTTCTCCGTCCCTTCCCTTCTACCCGTCACTATCCTCTTCCATTTTCATTTATTTCCTTCTCCTATCTCCTCTTCTTTTGTCTATAATCGTGAAATACAGACAAGAAACCCTAACCTTGATTTAAACCCTTACCCTAGCCTCTACTTCTCTCTTAACTCATGGATAACCCTTGTGGCCGTGGTCTGAGGGGGGGGGGGCGGAAGCGACTGTAAGCCGCTATGACAGAATAGCTGACACTTATGAGCTAAAGGCTTCTAGCACCGGATGACGCTGCCAAAAAATGGATATCTTTCTCCTGTCTACTTCTCTATATGTCTCTAAGGTGCCTTTACTGGTCTTGGCGATCCGAGCCCCAGGACTCCCACCACTCTTTAAGAAATGGCGCACCCGATGACATTCCAGATCCTGATATTCCAGGAGAACGGAAGGGAAATATTCAAGGCCTGACGAAGCCAGAGCTCCGCCTGGATAGAAATAGTGAGGTTTTAGCGAGCGGAGAGACAGCACGCAGCCTAAGTAACGCACTCCGGACAGGCAAATTCAATGATCACCGGGTCACTCTTGTGGATACGAGGGCCACTGAGATTTTTTTTGCCTGAGCAAGAAAATGGTAACAAATGAACAAAAAACTATTAAAAAGTTCGAAGTACTCTCCCCGAGCTTGGATGCAGGCTTCCATCCTTTGAAACCCACGATCGAAGCATACCGCCTGTCCTCATCCCGCAGATCTCTGATGACAGCATTAAATCCTGCTTCTTCTGAAGACGAGAAAGCCTGCCCCTTGAGGCTTTCCTTGCACTATAGGAATAAGTAAAAGTCAAATGGAGCTAGATCTAGGCTGTAGGCAGAGTGAGTCACGTGCGGGACGAGGCAGTAGTCTGTCAGAAACTGGAGAGTTTGAGCTGCTGTGTGCGCACTGGCGTCTCCGGGAGCACGAATTTTGCTAGCAGGAAATTTGCTAGCCGAACTTTGCTAGCGAGAACTTACACTGTACACTATTGTGTAGCGCTCAGAATCGGTGTGACCATGTGCAAAAGAACAAACTAGCTAACCGTCTATCCGGTCTATACGGATAGACTAACTATTCTTCATAAGTCTATAAGTCTTAATTGTTAATTAGGCTGAATTGAATTGAGAAAATGCGGCAATTGTGAGGCCTCAGGGTATCCAGCCATGGGCGCACCGTGGCTATCACTATCACCGGAAAATATCTCAAAATTGTTCAAATCAGGTTTCTGCAGCTTGTTTTGCTCAATTTGAGCTGATGTACAATAACACATATAAAAGCACATTGGTTCTTTATTGATGTTATTGGTATCGATTCTTCATAACTATTGTATCATTCATTGTAAATTCCCGCTAGCGAAGTTCGGCTAGCAAAATCTTCGCTAGCAAAATTCCTGCTAGCAAAATTCGGCTGGCAAAGTTCGGCTAGCAAAGTTCGGCTAGCTAACTTCGGCTAGCAAAGTTTGGCTAGCAAAATTCGGCTAGCAAATTTCCTGCTGAAAAAATTCATCGACCCGGCGTTATCATGATGTACAAGGACTCAACGCATACCACAGTTGGGCCGTCTCTGGCTCCCAGCAGCAAAAACCTTGGGCAGATAAGCTGTTGTGTACTATTCTGTGTTGACAGTCCACCGGTCCCCCAGTGGAATTGAATCCACATGATCACTGCGCATCAAGAAGCAGGCCACTATCTGCCTGCCGATGCTCCTGCTGCGGCAAAACTTTGTCGGGTATTCTTCTTCTCCTAATGTTAACATGGCTGGCGCTTACTCTCTGAATCATGTTCATACGAGCGTAAATCCAGGTTTCTTCACCTGTGAGGATTTCCAAGACCCGCAGGTTAGTCGCTGCAGTGATTTTTTCAGCATGAATTAGCACCGAGCCACCTTGGTGTCTTTCTGCTCATTTATCAGCTGATGAAGAATCCATCGAGAAGCCAACTTCCGCACCCCAATTGTTCGTGCAGAATGGCATGCACACTCCCTGATACGATGCCGACCTCCGGCTGTATCTGCTGGTTGGTCACTCGCCCATCAGCCCCTACCATTCTGGACACAGCGATCTAATATTTTTTCCGGGGGTCGGCGGAAATCAGCAGACAATTTTTGACGATAGCATAGGATGGACACTGATCACCGAAAACTTCTTGGAAAGTTTTAAAATATTCTGCCGGTGATTTGCTCTGTTCGATTGCAAGAACATCATGGATGCAAGCAGTGGAAAATTTTTCATAACAATCGTGAGAAATTTTTTTATTAATAAGAGCCCAGACTCACTCACCTGTCATGATGGTGCCTCCAAGCAACAGGCCGCAGAAAATGCAGTTTGCAGCCAGTGTGTTTACCGAATCTACAACCGCTCGAATACTGATGGTGCATGCAATTCCAAGCACCTGAAGGGCGATGTGGAAATAATTTTTTAATAGATAGCTTGCTGGATTTAATGAAAAAATAGAACTCATCCAGAAAATGAGTGACAAACTTCGATGAACTACGAGCGTAAATAGCGTGGATTTGGTTCGTTTTATTTTTATAAATTTTCTACTACATTGCTATTCTTCTTATACTGTTTTCAGAGTCAAAGGAAATAAACCTTAAAATTAAATTGCCTGAACTACACATACGCTCGTACACTTGTACTTTGCCTATCCAAATCATAGTGAAAGTGCCAGAAGATATCTGAAGATATTACAGCAATGGTTAACATCTCTTTGGTTCTCTCCGGTATCTCCCTTGGTTCTCTCTGGTATCTCTTTGGTCCATATTAATTTGTGCCGGTGCGAAGTCCACTGCGGAGGAAATAAAACGCCGCACCTCCTATGGTTGGAACGGGGTAGCCACGCTTAACTGCTGCGGCGGCCAAAAGCAGCCGGACCAAGCGCGGGCAGCAAAGCCATTCGTACAACAAACCTTATCTAAAGAGACAGGAGTCCTGACTCCCGACCGTTATTTCCAGGATCTTCGCCCTAACACGGCAGAATCAGGGACTCCGCTGAGGGCACCATAGGAGGTGCGGCGTTTTATTTCCTCCGCAGTGGACTTCGCACCGGCTCAGCACTGCAACACCTGAGGTCCTTCTAGCAAGAAATTCTTGTGGGGAGCGTGGTCTAAACTAATTGGCGAAGGACTGGTCTACTGAGAGTAGTAATAAAGGATGAGAATGAAGTCGGTTGGTTTCCCGTCTCTCAGTTTCGGAGCATATCTATGCCTAGGGGATGCACCACTTGCTCTTATTCGTTGCTCGCAAATGCACCATTATCAACAGCTAGGGCTGTTCCATCAGCGTTCTCTAACTTTCCTATGCTTCGCCGCCTTTCTGAGGGATCTAGCACGCATTTGGAGAGTTAAATGAGTGACAGAGACAAAAATCGTTATTTTATGATAAAGGCAATGCTACCACAATACCAACGAGGGAGAGACGAGCTTGGAAATGGGGAAAGAATTTCCGACTCGACGTGACTGTTTCCTCTCCGACTACTGTATCCAGATTCAGACGGCGTTAGGCAATCAGAAAATTATCCCCGTCTCTACCGCCCCGACCGTGAATACATAATTCTAATGCGATGAACAGTGGCACAGTATGGTTTGGCAAGTACGAGGTATTTTACGATCCAAAGAAAAAATTGCCCCTAAGCCTGAAAGTTTGGGCTGATAAATCTACGGCAACTTTTCATCTTACGAGCTAGCTCAAGACCGTCTCCTTACTGACCTGAGCAGCGGCATTTAGAATACCGGAAGATAGGCCTTCGTTCTCCGGGTAGGTGATCTCAGCAGCATACTCGAATCCTACAGGCAGGTAGCCAGTCATGAAGAATCCGAGCAGAGCCATCGACGCAAACACCAACCAGAGGCGTGTAAGAGGCAGCGTTGCCGTGAAGAAAACAGTCCCGATCAATGAGAGGGCATAACAGACCAGCGTTGTTTGTCTGTAACATTCGGATAAAGGATTTAATAGGAACAGATTTAAGTCGGCCGAAACAAATTAATTTTTAAAAACTTTGCCTCACTTGAAGGCCCGTGTCCTGTCCAGAACGACACCACAGACGATGGCACCAAGTATGCCTGCTGCGATAAGAGTGAAGCCAGCCCAACCCACCTGCTGCTCTATTGCCTCCAGCGAAGTCGAATTAGCTTCATTTTTCTGAATGGGACGGAAAAGCTTATAATTACCAAGAAGCTCAATAAGAATAAGAAGAAGAATAAAGAAGAATCTCAATAAGAGCACTATACCTTGAACTCCTGCACCACAATGGGATTCAGCAAAGTTGAAATTGCGTAGTAGACCCCGGTGTTAAGGCCTGTCAGAAAAAGAGCGTGATGAAATGATCGGCAAAAATGAGCTACGTGTAAGAGATAATTCTGTCTAGAAGCCACATGTCCCTCTTGTGGACAAATGTCACTGAATAAGTTTAGTACCGAGAACGGACCGTATGAAACTGTCAACAGCAGAAAGGCAGGGCGTGTGAGAAGCCGTCGCACAGAACCAGAGTATGTTTTCCCTGTCGCTTTCACCTCAGCTTCATGTGTATGAGAGTTCTTTCGAAGTGATAACTGCCCCAGTGATGGAGGCAAAGGCGGCTTTTCGCGGAAGAGGAGAAGCACAAGCAGAAGCAAAGCGCCGGTAAAGCAGGCACCGCCAATGAACATGCCAAGCAGCTGCTGCTGCATGCCGTCGCCCTGTCTGATAAACAGCGGCGGCAGCACAAAGCCCAGGGCCACGCCAATCTGGTTGCCGAACACGCCTATTGCCGTGGCTGTTGAGAGCTCCTCAATTCCGAACCAAGTGGCTGCTAACGGTGCTGGGATGCCAAGTATGAAGCTCTGGGCAGTAGCGCACACCTTTTGAAAATAGTTGCGAGGAGTTAAGCTTAATCTAGCAACAGGCCGTAGCATTGGGAGCTCGCATAGCTCGCAGTTGTATTCGGGGGTTTTCCGGCCGCTCCTTTTGTGTATATCCTTTGCTTATATTGTGCATACATGTACTTACACTAACCCTGGCTGGCCATTGCCATGAATCTCTCCCCTCTATTGGCCACCGATGTCTTGACGTCATGGAAGAACAGTTATTTTTAGGAGTCGCAGTCAGAAAAGTGAGTACAATGTCATAATCCCCTTTACAATATAAGAAGAGATTCAGAACATTGAGAGAATAATCAGGTAAAAACAATTAGAAATAGTCTTAGGTTAGGGATAGACCGAGCGCCAGCAGGAAAGTGCAAACACAAAAGTTTCAGAGGGGCTGATAATGGGGTAAAGGGGAAGTGGAGGATGACAACTGAGAAGCAGAGGGAGGAGAGACAGCTGGAGTCACTAGGGGCTGCGGGAGTGGATGCCGGAGAGATTGGGAGAATATAGGGAATAGGAGCCTCTGGGAATTTCGAGGGAAAGAAGCGAAAATGTCCCACTCGACGAAGCTGCTCCCTTCCTCCAGCAACTGCATCCCCGTCCAGGCGGCGAAGGCAGATGGAAAAACATCCAGCCCAGACGGTGAATGCATTACTTGCATTTGGGAATCGTGCGGGAATTTCAGACGGCCGCAGCCCCCGTGCGTAAGTAAATGATAATATGAGATATCCAACTGTGTGTAACGGGATTTTTTGTATTTTTAGTATAACAGGTGGCAAAAAACAACTGATATGCTACGGAAAGTTATCGATTAATGACACTTCGAGTAACTCACCGTCTGCCCAACAAATAGGAGCCAGAACTTGTCTGAATCGCTTGCAAAGCACTTCAAAATTGCTCCGATAAAGTTTAACGAAGTGGCACAAATGCTGGTGACTCGCAATCCATGCCGCTCGAGAACCCAGGCCGCTGGAAGCATGAGCAGCGCATAGGCGAGCATGTAGATCATGGACAGCCAGTCGATGGCCAGGTTGGCTTGTGTTGGCTCGCTTGGCAAGGAGGCGTTGTAATTGGCCAGGATGACGTCAAAAACTATGTTTAGGTGGATCCACTGATAAGCGTTGGACATGGAGTATGCACAGAATATTAGCAGCATTAGCCAACGTTGACCATACAAGCGAGTCTGGTCTCCTACGTCAGATGGCTTTGCTGTCTCTGAATCCATTACTGGAATTGCGAGCTTTAACAAAAATTTAGCTGTAAACAATGCCCTGCAAAATGCGGCTCGGCCGACATGACTGTTCAATTTTCTCTTTCTTCCAATACATGTATCTTCACTTTTTGAAGTTGGGTGACAGTCTTTGCTCTGCAAATCGCTGATGAGTTTTTCGCTGCAAAGCTTGCATTAAAAGAGAAAGTACCCCTGACAAAATCTGTTAAAGACTTAAAGGATAGAACGCTCCTGATTTGTGAAATAGTCCGCCCCTAGGAGTCACATTGGCAGTGGAATGTGCTCGGCCGATTGATGAATATTATCACACTGAAACGAGGAGAATATCTATGCAGAATCTCCGAGGCGAAGCCGGGGAGATTCTGCATAGATATTCTCTGAGTCTCAGTGTGATAATAAAATGTATCTCACGCAATATTTAGGCGCGCGGAGAATAAATTCTCTCATATTCTCCTATTGTCTATGGCCGCGGAGATTACTTACTGAGAATCTCCGCTTGCAAGGCATTAGCAAGATAGACAAGGGGTACGGGTTAAGTGAGATACATATTTGGATTTCGCCAGCTCATGTAGTCAGGCAAGATTAAGGCATTCTTTTTTTAGTTTTATCAACTTTTACCAGCCAATAGTATCCCAGTTTCACGCGCCTTTGGTCCACAGACATATTCAGACAAGGACTTCTAGAGTAAAATGCGCCATCCAGTGTATGGGGTAGCCATTCGAGTACCAAATGAATAATCAATATAGCAATTTGCAAGCTATTGCAGACTACGAGCAAGCAATTTAATCTTGCATGGTGAAACATGATGAAAAACGGAGTATAGACAGCGCTGTTTGTGGGCTTCAGTGCTTAAATGAGTGCTCGTTGGATTGAATTGCCTGCCGGTTTGACACACTTTTTACCATAGACAGCTAGCATCGAGGCTCGAAATGCGTCTGTTTTTGCTCTCTGGGATTAAATTGCTTGCTCGTAGTCTGCAATAGCTTGCAAAATGCTATAATTGCTGAGGCATACGCGAGACTAGCAAAATTATGATTTTTCGTTCGATTTATTGTCAGATTGATCATGCGACGCAATTTATGCACTTAGTCCGTAATCGATTTGCCGGATAACTCTTAGCTACATGAAATACGCTCGTATGTGTTTCCTGATAAGCGCACCCTATATATATTGATTTCGATCAGACGGGTTAGGTTTAGGGTAACATATAGTACATTTAATAATATCATTATGCATCAGGATTAACCATGGCACCTCATGAAGCCAATTAAATAGAATTATGAGGTGGCAAATCAACTGTTTTAGCTCCCTATCAGGGGATTTTGGTGCCGTATGGTGCGCAATCAGAAAAAAATGGTAAAAACTTGAATCATGCATTCAGGCGGCCACAAATCCTTGCCAGGAACTAGTGCTGCATTGCTAAAAATCAAAGTAAGCACGCATTTCTTTGCAAATCTTTTTCGTTGCTGCAGATTTGCCTTGCAATAAAAGTGATTTGCAAATGATCGCTTCGCTTCGCAAGAAATCTGTTCACAATAGGTTTTTCAGACGAAAATAAATTGATTTTTAATTAAACTACTTCAGTAGTTTGAGTTGAATTAAATGCAATTATCTAATTTTTGGCTAATTTTTGGGTCGTCGGATGATCAAAAGAAGCGGTAGCATTCTGCGGAGCCTGCATTGGAATCATTGGTGCAATGCAGAAAAATGTACCAAATGTTTCGCGAAGTCTGTTTGGGCGTTAGAAATAGTCCAGGCCCAAGTTTTAATTCATTAATCAGGCAATTCAATTTTATTTATTCTATCAGCTCTTAAAAGGGCTAAGAAATTGAGCAATTGTGTAGGCTTTATGGTGGATTTTTACGAAGATTAAATTATCTATTTAAAATTTGTAATACAATCAGTCGAACAAGAACGCCACTTATTCTATCGACGAAAAATATATCGAGGATAAACTGATTAAATTTATTGGCAAATATCAACGCAAATACGAGCCGAATGAAAAACGAAATGCACGGAAAATTTTGGTTGGAACTAGCGCACACATGCAGCAGTTGCTTAGAGAGTCTTACTAAAGACCACAGGGCAATTGGCTCCAGCCCCGGCACTAGGAGACAATTTGAGCCGTTGAGCAAGACAATAAATCCTGCATTGCTAAAATTCAGTCCACACAAGCTGAGATGGGGTCCCACTATGAGCTGGGAAATTTAGGATGGGTATTATGGCCCCTCTAGCCTGTCACAGGACTCAGGAGCTGTACATACCGCTCTGGGGGCCGTCTCGACCATAAACTACGCAATAACACTGACTCCTAAGTTCAAAATTTCAGTCGAACTCAGGACTGAAGCGTAAGTGGGTTTATAAACACCTAGGGTCACTTCTGACCTCAAGCCCTGCTAAGTTGGAACCCGCCGCGCAGCTAGCTGCGGCAGAGTCGTGGACTGAAGTCAGAAAGGTCGGGCAATTTATTAAGGATGCAATGCTGATTAAAGCCAAAAGAATTTAATTTGAATCCAGGCCAGAGTTAAAAAATGGCATCAGCCAGCAGAAAGTCGAAAACAGCGCCGTCTTCACTCCTGTCATTGCCGTTAGGAATTTAGCACCTTTCTGCACCGGCTCTGAACATTTCGACCCAGCGCGAATTTCCGTGTTGGAGACACTCGCAGCCAATCTTAAAAGCGGCAAGCAGCAGCTTAGCGAGCGTCACTTTGACTTGTAGCTCTAGCGGCTAGCGATCTGTTCCGCGCGGGCCTCAGCCTCTGCGAGCGTAGCTGAAATGATTGATGCGATTTTTAGTAAAAGTTTTCGCAGGCAGCAAAAAACTTTAGCATCAAAGCTTCTATAATCAGGATTGATGTTTCCAACGCGGAAAAATTCCAGTCTATGAAAGTGCAGCAAAAAATTGGAGCACAAATGGCAGCGGCAAATGCCTGGAATTTATTTATGGCAATGTTCTACTGCCAGCGATGAAAGAGCTTTACAAGTTAAACCTAATTTTCTTGGAAATCCAGTTTTTAACCCAGGAAATTAGGTAAATTAAAAGTAAAATTAATATTGGCCTTTGTAGCCATAAGACCAGACTCAGCACACTGTAAAATAAAAAATGCAAATGCAGGCATAAAAGCTGGTAGGCCGCAGGATTTTTATGCTGCGACTAAAACGTAATGATTTTCGATCCTTGTAGCAATTAATTCAAAGCTAATAGAAAACGAATACATACATGTATTGTTTGTCATACATAGCTCTGGTCTGCAGCTCAAAACTCTTCACGATGAAAATTTCTGAATTACATCATAGAATGAAAACTATATCGAATTCACAAATTATCAGTTATATTTTTATTAATGAAGCTAATTAGCTTTTCATTTATCATTCATAAAAAGGCATATTACTGTCTATTTCAGACTAAATCATTTAAAAATAAGCAATTTGGCATAAATATATTTTTTCTTAGATAAAACGTTAAGTTTTTTAATCTGGCCTTATTCATTTATTCATGAATATAAAAGTTTGTCTGCTCACAAACTTTCGATTTGTCAAGCTGTACATGCAGAAATTATAGGCATCTGAAATTGAAAAGCCTGTGTGCATAATGCAAGGAAAAGAAAGAGAAAATAAAATGGAACCGCGTGACAAATGATGGAGAGTAATTATACGCCCCTTAAAATATAAAAAAAATAAAATGCACGTAGAATATACTAGAAACGGAGCTAAACCACGATGCAGTTATTGTGTAAGCCGTAAGCGTACTTATAAATAGTAAAAAATTGTCAGGAAAATTTCAGTCAAATAATACTTTGGACTTCCGTACGCTCATATTTTTCTTGCAAGCATCCTAATTTAGTAGTAAGATTTTAATTTTTATATTAATTCACTTTATTATAGTCGTTTTAATGCCTTTAATGTTGCATTAAATAAATTATTTGTTACAAACGCGTGCAACGATTTAAAAAGTCACGTGGGAAAAAAACGAATCAATTTGAATACAAGACAACTAGCCACTCAGAATGCATTTAATCTTCAATATTTGTTACTATAACATTTAATCAACCGAATGCTTATTTTTAGGCGCATTACAATTGAAGCTCATGCGTCCACCATAAATGACTTTTTCGAAGACAGGTAGTTTTTTCTTTCATCGGTTCTCCAAGTTTTATTTATTCGCTGATTTTGTCCTTCGTTGACGATCCAAACAGTTCCTGAATTTAAAGTTTCAAGGTAACAAATATAAATTTTAACTAAATTTAATTGATTTCTAATTGCTCCTACACTCGGGTCCATCGGACCGACTTCGACCCATCAAGAGGTTTTGACTAATTAAAGGAGAATTTTTGCTGTGTTATAGACTGTTCAACATTCGTTAAAACGTCATCATTAAATGCGAAATCTTTTTCAATGTCTCACTTACTTTTCCCATAGTTCTTTTGGCCAGTTAGCAAAATAAGAGAATTCGAAGGCAGGTGAAATGCTCTGGCTGAACCGCAATTCCACAATCTCGCGTCGCATGCGCTCCGTGAGTTCCTCGCGCCTTATCAGATTGGAGCGCTCGCACACTGTCCGAACGCGACTCTGACCAGCAGCCATAGCGGACTTGCATGCTCTGGCATGCTCTTCCATCTCATGCATGCTTTTACCCGGCATACTCTTCTCATTCTGTAGTACTTCTTCATCTTGTTCCTCTTCAGGTCCTGGCTTTGCAACAGACAGTAGTTTCAAAGTTTGCTTGTTCGCTGCTGCAGTTCGCTGCTGAGTCTTTGACTCAGTTGAGAGTCGAGGTTTGCTGCCATGTATAGGCCTCAGCTCGGGATGTTCTTGGAGCATTGGGTTGCAATTCTGGCCTTCTAAAGAACTTTGGTGACGTTTCGCTTGATGAGTTACTCGATTCTGGTGATAAGATAATGTAGTAGTGCAAGTAGTAAAATGGGACGCTTTAAGCTGTTGATTTTTATACATGTAGCATATATATTGCTTTGCTTAAAAAATTAACACACCAGAGGGCAGAGTACAGTACATGTAAGGGGGCGAAGATACGAAGCTTTTATTAAGAGAACAAAAGTTCAACAACAGACAAGACTGCGCCTAACGGCAGTGATACATGTAAAAGATTGATAATATATTCAAGAATGTTTACACGAGAAAACCGAGGGGTCGTTAAATATCTCCTACGAGCTATTATCGGCCACAGCGCGCGCCCTTAAGCTGAGGAAGTCCAAGGCTTGAATAACTTACCTGCCGCTTTTTCAAACCATGCCCACCCGAAACGACACTACCGCCACTGCAGCTGCCACCGAGGCTAGCACTGCAGTCTCGAGTAGCTGCTGCATCATTGATGTGGGACGTCTGTTTACTAATCCACCGGAAAGTCGGCCCGAGTTCCTTTGGGCTGTTGATATGATTGCTGTGTTTAAGCATTCTCGGCTCAGATAAATTTCACTGAATTGTTTACGGCTTGCCACAAATCGCGGATGAATCTGTGTGGGGAATTATGCGTGCTCTTAAATAAGGCTGCCTCCTGTTTGACTGAAAATAGTAAGGCTGATTGCGCATGAAAAATTTATTTACAGTCCATAAATTTGGCCAAGTGTTCGTCGGAATAATTACAGGTCCGGCATTGACAGCATCGTATCTTTCCCATGTTTTCCCTGAATCACATTCCCTCTATTAAATCATAGAATTAATTATTAAATGACCGCCAGCACTGTCACAGGAGAAAATCTCTGAATTCTTAGTTGCTTACGAGTACTCTCTCCGGCAGTCGATGGGAATTTTTCATAAACCATTCGACTGCAAAAAATGTGTCGACTAAGTATTTAAGAAATAGGATTGCATGTGCAAATAGTGTAAGCATCATACTGTACATGTGTTACTCAAAAATTAGTACCTTTTTGGCACCTACTTTTTAGGAATTTTTGAAAAAATATCCTAATCTTATCGTTTTTAGCCTAGATGTGGCCTTGTCACTAGGGAGTCTGCGTTGTGATGAAGGAATTGCATGTTTCCAGCTGTGGCACAGCATGTTGGAGGCAATTCGTGTACTTGAGCTAGGCACTTAATCCCTATTGCTTAATCAGCTGACATTAGGCACCAGCGCAAGCTGGAAAATTTTGGTTTTTGGGTGTTTTGGCACCTCCAGTTGTGTAGCTGTCAATATGCAAAGTTAGTGGTCAGCAGGCCTAGTTTTAGCTAAGTCTGATTCTGCGTGAATTGCTCTGGACTTTTTGTGACGCGTGCGAAGTGAAATCTTTGTTGAATGCAGATGGAATTAGATTTTTATGACAGATTTTCAACATAAAACTTAAAGCTTTATAGAGAACTTCTTTACTGTTAGAATCAATGCTAAATGAGCGATAAGTTCTGAAAATAAAATTCAACAATGATTGCCGGAGTGGAGCGTGAACCTTTTAAACAGCTAGCAAGCCAGTGCATAGCCATAAATAATGTTATTATCAATACACTGTTTATTTTTGATCATAGAAGTGATAGGCTGTAAGATATTAACGAGTAAACAGTGAAAACTAGCAAGCAATTATAGCTTCTAATGCAGCTTTTGCTAAATATTAAGAGGAGTGCATTTTAAAAGAGTAAGTAGTGTAATATCGAGTAATATCGAGAGGTGTTTACTTTAAAGATACAGGCTAGTAAGCGAGTTCTAGCTAAATACGATGTAATTAGCTGAATTTCAGCGAAAAAAGTCTTTGTGGATAACACTGCGCGCATTTAGTCAAGCTTCATACTGGCCTATGTGCTGATAGTGTGAAGCAAAGCCGAACTGTGCACTCAGCGATGTTAAAAACACAACCGCTTCTCAGTCGACGATCATGCGTCCTTTGCCGAAGTTCATGCCAGCCTGGCTAGCGCCTTTGTTGTAGCCAGCCTGCAGTCCAATCACCGCCTTGCTTGCGTTCAGCTGCTCCTCGCTGAACTCTCGTTTGTTCTCCTCGGACAGCTTAGGTCCTAGAACTGGACCTGTGAATTCCGGATGCACCTGGCACTGAAAATGTGCGGATAAAAAAGAATAAGAGAGCATCTAGTATGAGAAATAGCATGATAGAAAAAAATATTTGCAGTTACCGTGCGACCCAAAGCGAAGAGGCACTGGGTGACCTGACTAATATCTTTTTTCTCGTACAAATCTACTGTCTGAAACACGTCAGTAGTTGGCACGCCATAGGCCTTGATGGCGTTTTGAAAAGCATTAATATTCTCCATAATCTTGAAAGGCATACTGTTGGCGTCGTTGATCTTCTTGATGCTGCCTGGCTTGATTTTGTTCATGAGCTTGCACAGAACGATTCCTTTGTTTAATAAAATTATTTGCGTTACAGTTCTCAATTGTTGATCGCATAATATGATACCGGTAAACTAGGACTTTTCTGATAGAGCTTCTCAATTTTACTTCCTAATAGATTCTGAAAATACACGGCACGAAGATGGTAAATCGTTCACAAACCTACCATTCTGCAAAACAGCTTCATATCCCTTTTCTCGCTCGAGCTTCTCGCCAATGATGGCCTCGATCCAATCGAGCACTTCAGCCTCTTGTCCTGGATCTCGCTTGCCATCAAGCTAAGGAAATTAAAAAATTTAGTGCCTTTTAAATTTTAACTGACGATGGAAATATCACTCAAATAACTTACCTTTTTCTTGATCTGTGCGCTGAGACCATAAGCGATACCCTGGTTTGCCATGGCTAGCTATTTGAACGGGATGCAACGGAAAAAATATGAAAACAAGTAAAGAAGAAAGAACCGCTGAACAGCAAGACTTTATCCCAAATGCGTTCAGGGCTGCCCTCAATCCCGCTTAACCCCGATATTCGCTTTAGAAGATTTCTATTCTTGCACAGCGCACATTCATCGCAGCCGATCGATGGGATCCATCCCTGGACGCCTGATAAATTTCTAGCCCAAGATGCGAAGAAAAAATCCCCCTTCACTGAAGCGAGTGCGTGTGTATGTACAGGCGACCAAGCGATCGAATCTTGGAAAATGGCAAATTTCTACCAGGGACTGTCTATCCATTCAGCAGCGTGCGTGGATTTCTTTGCCTTTGCACACTAAAAATGTCTATCCCTGTGGTTCTAGTTTTGTATGCAGCAGCCAGCTCCTCCACAGGAAACACTTGGATTCCTAATATGGTGATTTTCAGCAAGTTCCAGCAAGTTCCACGAGCCATTTTTTGCTTGAACCTGAAAACTGCTGCAAGAGCTAAAAAAGGTCAGGGTTGGAAGATTTACAGTCGAACGCAGGGTTTTCGGAATGATTTTGCATGAAATTAGTGAAGAACCAGCAATTTTTATAGGGAGGAATTAGCTAGCGGTTTTACGATGAAAATTTACTTTGCTCAAGTTCCAATGCTCTAGACGCTAGAGAATCATGGAAGAATAAAATAACTACGAGCTCGATCGCAAGAAGTGCGATTTTTTTGGTTTCATTCATAGAAAAGTAGACTTCCGAGTAGCGTGCAACGCATGTGGACGGCAGCATCAGATTGGCCGCTGGCCAGCACAGGGGAAGAAGCCCAACAAGTGCCGCGAACACTTTGCGGCGTCATGTAAATTCATGCCGAAGTCCGCATATGAAGTCGAGGCGGCAAAATCCCCTGACGAGGGGCCTGTCTGTTAGCAGCACCAGCAAGAACACATCAGATAGTTTGAAGACCGTGTTCATTGATTCAGCAAATCTTGATGCAGTTGGAATCTGGCTCTGATCGCTGCATCATTCCGCGAAATTTCTGGACGTGACTTGGTAGTTGTCAACAAGGGACTCCCAGGGCACCCCTAGTGACTTCTATAGCGGCACTTTTTGCTCGTATTACAAGTGCAACACAGACTCTAAAGGAATGAAGCACATATTTACGCTGGGGGAAATGGGGATGTGTGGGTTGAAGGCACTGGACCCTGCCACAGCCTAAGTATTTCGTAACTAACTGGGCTCATGGAGTAGCCTATAGACCTCGTAGTGGGACAGAATTGCTTTCAGTGTAAAAAAATGCATATTATTATTTTTAAAACAATAAAAAGTACCCTAGAAAATCCTGTAAAAAAAGTTCCCAACTATGGTACAGACACTTTGGGAGAAAAGCACACCTGACATCATCAAGGGCATCAAGGGCGAAAAGCACCCTTGATGAGAGATTAGCACACTTTTAGGAGGAAAGCACACTTTAAGTCCGCTTTTCTCCCAAAAGTTTCCTTGTCTCCCGAAACCCTAGTGTGTATAGACAGGACTTGTTTGGTCAAATAGGGCATCTATCAAAGTGTCTATCGACGCTTACAGCGCGCCAGTAGTTGTCAACAATTGTCTTAGAGTCTGGGGCATCAAATCCCGTCGAGATCTATCAAGATAAAGGGGCACTCTGAAATCACTTTCCAGCTTGGTGTGGGTGAAAAGGTGCGTGCTTTTCGATCAATGTTTTTCAACTTTGCCGGCGTGCCATATCAGAACAGTAACGTTTGTAATGACAGAACTTGTTTGGTCAGATAGGGCATCTATCAAAGTGTCTGTGATATTTTATAGCTAGCAGTGAAGTCATGTTATCGTGACTTGACTGCTAAATCATCGTTAGATTTTAATGTACGCTTCGCTTCGCTATTAAATATCTATATACATCGTTTGATATTGATTCTCTGGATAATATAAATAAAGTGAGTCGCTGCCTCACGAGGCTATCGGATTTTCTACTAACCAACAAACGCCGCGTGTTAAAAGTGGTAGCAGAGCGCTCAATCGCAGAGGGCAGTCACCGCGCGATTCCAAGGCTGTTTAGCTCTGGAAACCTTAAGGAGTGGCTCCAGCGGTTTGAGCTATGCTCGGCAGCGAACAAGTGGGCAAATGACAAGCATTTGTATCTGCCAACATTTCTGGATGGCGAGGCTCTGGCCGTTTTCCTCGAGCTCAGCGACAAGGACAAGAGCGACTACAGCGTGGTGGTACAAACTCTGAGTGAAGCATTTCACCCCGAAAGTCAGAAATTCTCAGCGCTGGATGCATTCGAGAGCCGGAAGCTGTTGCCCGGTGAATCGCCTCGGCTCTTCCTGTACCACCTGAAGCAGCTGCTCAAGGACGCTGGCATCAGCCATGCAGGTGCAACAGAGACCATGCTGACTCACCACTTCATCCGCGGACTGCCGGCGGACATCAGCAGATAGATCAGAGCCGACGCATCAGTCAAGACGATGAGCGACGCACTGGCGCGGGCACAACTGCTACTGGAGCTGCCTTCTGCCACCACGGAGCGGAGCCAGCAGATTCTCGCAGCGACTGGAGCTGCGAGTGGAAGCGACGAGACTGCAGAGCTGAGGTCGGCGGTCAGCTCGCTGCAGGCGACGGTCAAAGATCTGGCGGCGAAGCTGGGTTCGGAAGCGTCGGACTCCTGCGCAGTCCGCAGTGCGAGGCGACTACGCGAGGTGACCTGCTGGAACTGCAACCGCCGCGGCCACATCGCCAAGAACTGCAACCAGCCGTCGGGAAACGGCAGCGGCCGGGGCAAAGCCCGCAACCCTGGCCAGTACTGAGCGCGGGCCCAAGCGTAAGCGGACTGTTCCTGGGTGGTGAGGTGAGTGATGCAGCCAGCAGTTGTCGTCAGGCCGAATCCGTCGACATCGAAGCTGCAGTGCAAAATCGGAGGTGCAGAAGTTACGGCGCTCATCGACTCAGGCAGCCAGGTGTCAATCGTTGACAAGCGGATGTTGCAGAGTATGCAGGCAGTTCAGCTGAAGAGCGTGCACGTGGAGCTCTTGGCGGTCAATCAGCAGGCGGTGCCAGTGCAGCAGGTGGCCAGCTTGGAGGTTTCTCTCGGCGGCATCGAGCGGCAGCACCCATTCTATGTGTCTGAGGGCCTGGTGGCTGCCGTCATAATCGGCCTGGACTTCATCAAGGCGTGCAACCTGTGCTTGGACTTCAGCGACGGTGCGGTGGAGACGCAGACCAAGAATTTATGCGTGATTGATGGCGTGAGTCACCTCGATGCCGACAGTCAGAGGGAGGACCTGGAAGAAAAGCTGGTGCCAGACTTTTCGAAGAAGGAGATCGACCTGCCTGTTGTTGAAGACCCCGATATTCGAGCCCTGGTGCACGAGTTTAGCGCCATCTTTACCAGGTGGCCGGGGCTGACAGATCAGCACGAGCACTGCATTCCGCTGACGGACGATATCCCTGTGCGAATCCCACCCAGGAAGCTGCCGGTTCACTGGGAGCCCGAGGTAAAGAAGTTGATCCAAGAGCTGCTGGACAATGACGTCATCGAGCAGTCCGACAGTCCTTACGTGGCGCCCCCGGTTTACGTGCGAAAGAAAAACGGCGACCTGCGGCTGACGATTGACTACCGCGAGCTGAACAAGAAGACTGTTCGGTCGGCTCAAGGCATTCCGCAGATGGACCTCGTCAAGGACAAGCTGGCCGGCAACGAGATCTTCTCCGTAATTGACTTGAACGGCGGCTACTTTCAAATCCCGATGAAGCGAGAAGACAGGCAGAAGACGGCATTCAGCCCGGAACCCGGGATGCCGCTGTATCAGTTCAAGCGGATGCCGCAAGGTGTCTGCGGTGGCCCGAGCTCCTTCACCATCCTGATGAACCGTGTCTTCAAGGGCGCCGAGCACACCTTCACGTACATGGACGACACGCTGTGCCTTTCGAAGTCGAAAGCCAAGCATCTTCAGCACCTGCGACAGGTGTTTGAAAAGATCAGGGACGCTGGGCTCACAGTCCGCGGCAGCAAGTGTCAGCTGGGCCTGCCGGAGGTCACACTTCTCGGCACCGTGTTCTCGGCCAAGGGCGCCACCGTGAGTCCAGAGAAGGTGCGCGCCATCCGGGACTGGCCAATACCGCAGTCGCTAATGCAAGTGCGCCAGTTCCTGGGCCTCTGCAACCAGTACAGGAAGTACGTGCCGAGTTTCTCCGACATCGCAGGGCCGCTGCACAGATTGACCAGCAAGACTGAGAAGTTCGAGTGGACCAGCGAGTGCAGCGCGGCATTCCGGTGACTCAAGGAGGCCCTGCAGCAGCCGCCGATCATCGGCCATCCAGATTTTTCCAAGGAATTCCAGTTGTACACGGACGCTAGCAACACCGGAGTCGGGATCGTACTCAAGCAAGGCGACAAGGTGATAGAGTACTGCAGCAGGTCACTCACGGCTCCGGAGAGTGGGTACTCGACTGTTGAGAAGGAGTGCTTGGCCATCCAAGGTTCCTCGCCGACTTCCACGATGGCATCGGCGGCCACTTTGGGCCCGAGAAGATGGCCGACACGCTGAAACAGGCCGCGTACTGGCCAGGACTGCAGAGCGACGCCGTGAGGTTCTGCCAAGAGTGTCTGACCTGCCAGGAGAAGAAGGCGCAGCAGCGGCCAACAGCCCCGCTCGGAGAGATGCCGATCGGCAAGCCATGGCAGACGGTGGCGATCGACGTTTTGAAGGTTCCGACGTCAGACCGAGGCAACAGCTACCTGCTAGTGATGCAGGACCAGTTTTCAAAGTTCCTGACCGCTGCTCAAATGCCAGACCAGACTGCAAAGACGATCGCGGACGCGGCTGTGAAAGTCTTCTCCCTCCTTGGAGTTCCATCGATCATCCATTCTGACCAGGGCGCAAATTTCGAGAGTGAGCTTTTCAAGGAGACGCTGCGAGCGCTGGGCATCAAGAGGACGCGCACCACACCCTACCATCCACAAGGAAACGGACTGGTGGAGCGCGGCAACAAGTCGCTGCTGCAGCTGCTGAGGCTGTTCGCCGAGACCGAGTCCAGCTGGGAGGAGCAGCTGCCAATGGTGGTCCTGTCTTACAACTCCAGGGTCCACAGCTCGACCAAGGTGGCGCCGCTGACGGTAATGACTGGCCGCGACCCGCAGCTGCCGCCGCCAGTGCAGAACAGCGAGCGGCAGTACGACATCAGCACCTATTCGGCACTGCTAGAGCAACGGATGGCGAGAATTCGAGAAGCGAGAAGTTCGTCGAGGACAACCTGGTAGTCGCCAGTCAGCAGCAGAAGGCGGCTCACGACAAGAAGGCGTCCGACCTGCCGTTCCCGCCAGGCGTAGAGGTTCTGCTAAGCATCGAGATGCGGCGCTCGAAGCTGGCGCCCTACTGGGAGCCGGGCTGGACGGTGCTGGAGCAGCGAGGCCACTCGGTGCGGATCCGCCGCGACTTCGGCAGCCGGCCGGTCCGCTGGGTGCACGTGAACCGGCTGCGCAGGCGATGCGTTGCCCAGCCGGACGCAGAGCTGTTCCGCCAGCTGCCAGTGACGCACGAGCAGGCAGCGCCTCAGCCAAGCCAAGCCGAGCGCCGCTACCCGGCGCGGGAGCGGCGGCCTCCGGACTTCTACAGTGCGGGCGGTGATTGATGTGAGGGCCATGGACTGTGAGACTGTTAGAGACTGTTAGAGACTTGGAGTTAGACTGCATCAATGCGGTGGTTTCGTTCTCAAATATTTCACTTTTTACACACTGTTTGCGCGTTAACTTTTAACGCGCAATAGATTTTTTAATATAGTTAGAAAACATTCTATTGGAGAGAATGTTTTCTAACTATATTAAAAAATCTAAATAGAAATCTGATGGGTTACTAATCATGTGTTTTCTGATAACCTGAGTGACAATCTGATGATGATGATGATACTGGATCGCAGTATCGCAATTAGACAACTGGAGATTATTCAACTGGATTTCAGTCTAATTGGGAAGAATGTTATCAAACAGAATCCAAAGTCCAAAACTCGAGATTCTTTGACTGGAAGTCGATTTTTGGCCACAGACTAAAAATGCCCAATGCCTGCCGTGTGTGAAACAAAAAGAGAAGGGGCGCTCTCTTTAAATTGTCGATAGTCGCTACCTATTATATATTCGTCTTTTAAGTATTAAATATTAAGTAAGTATAAATGTAGTTCTGATGCCAAAAAGAAGGAAGAAAAGTGATGCTCAGAAGAGCCGTGAAGCTAAGTTACGTCGGAAACAGGAAACTGAGGAAGAGAGGAAACAAAGACTTGCAAATCAGGCCGCTTATCGTCAGAAACATTCTGCAAATGAGTCATCGGATTCCAAATCTGTTCGCTTGGAATCCGCTCGAGTTCAAGTTGCTGAGAGGCGAGCTGGAGAATCTGAGGCTGAGCGGTCATCCAGGCTGGAAGCTACTCGAGTTCAAGTTGCTGGGAGGCGTGCTGGAGAATCTGAGGCTGAGCGGTCATCCAGGCTGGAAGCTACTCGAGTTCAAGTTGCTGAGAGGCGTGCTGGAGAATCTGAGGCTGAGCGGTCATCCAGGCTGGAAGCTACTCGAGTTCAAGTTGCTGAGAGGCGAGCTGGAGAATCTGAGGCAGAGCGTTCAGCCAGGCTGGATGCTACTCGAGCACGAGCAACAGTCAATCGTATACAACGTGTCACTGGAAATGTAGAAAGAGATACCTCTAATATGTCCGTAACGTCGAGTTCATCAGCGCATCATGTGTCTGCTACACATGTTCCAATCGCGTCAATGCAAATAGTTCCTGCCAAAGCTGATGGTAATTGCTATTTTCATTCTATTGTTGAACAGCTCCGAGGTACAGAGTTAGAAATCACTCACAACCAGTTGCGCTGTCAGATCTCAGAGCGTTTGAAAATCATACTGCCTGAATATGTTAACATTATCCAAGCGCAAAAACAAACCATTCAGCGAATTTTGAGTGACACTGAACGAGATGGGACTTATGTTCACAATGTTGTGGCCCCAATGCTCAACCGAGTTCTTAATGTAGATTTGGAAATCTACCAGCGTGATTTTGCAGACAGCACAAGGTTAACATTGATCCAAAGTGCATCATCTGAGGTTGGTCCTCCAGTGCTGACTGTGAGACTTCTCTATGATCGTCATAGACAACACTATGATTCATTATATCTAAATGATTCTTTGAACACTTCGCAAGTCGACCAGACCTCTATGCGGTCAATGCAATTTGACTCTATTTGTCAGCCTGCAGCGACATGTACTAGCACCTCCAATTCTGCTTGTGCAAGCGACACGAGACTACCAGCGGACAAGAACATTAATACTGATCAATAATCTAGAGCTTCTGTGAGAGAGGCCGACTCGCGCTACAACATCGCCAATAACTGCCTTGAGCTATGCGTTGATTTGGATAAGGGCGGTGTTGTCGGCGTGGCCGATTATGACGTCAAAGGCAAGGCGTCATATCGTTTTACAAAAATCGACCAACTTGGTAATGCTGGTGTTGGGTAAGTCAAAATTTACTCATTTTGATAAAATCGCATTTCATGGGCTCATACCGAACTGAGTAAGGTTACAAATGTCTTTAAAAAATATTTTATTTTAATATTCAATATTCAGTTTAGATCTAAGTTTATAACACTGACAAAAATGTGTCATGTCTATATAAGAGAAATATCGAGTCAATACTTGCTTAACTATCACTTTACACAGAGCCCTGGTGGATATTTTGGGCATCGTGTCCTCCATCGATTTGCCGGTCGACATTCGCACGAAAACCGGCAGTACTGTGCGTAAGTCATCGGTGATGGTCGCCGATCAGTCGGACCGCAAAGTTTCCTGTGAGTTCTGGGGTGAAGGTGCTCAAACGATATATCACCAGTGTGCCATCGGAAAAATCATCGCCGTAAAAGGTGGACGAATCACCAACTTCTCGGGCATTGCAATCAACGCATCAACGGCTATTACGTCGTTCGAGGGAGACATTTGTGGCATTAGCGACAATGCGCTGACCAATCTGCACTCTTGGTGGGCAGCTAGGTCCATTCAGGACTCCCCAATAGTATCTACCAAACCAGTGGAGTGTTCTGTTGCGCCACAGCAGATTAAGATCGAAGTACCAATAGCAGTGACTCGGGTTATTATACGCCGGGGGACAAACGAGGTGAGTAAATGACAAATTGTATGTCATAAGTCGCTTAATACTACAATGTACATTTAACGACAGAATTTTTGTGAAGTTCACATTTCATTTTATTACAACGCTACTGCGTTACATGTACATGTATTTCACATTTGTAGAAAGTTTTTGTTCTGACGGATGACCAGCAGAATTCGTGAGTAAATTGTACTTAAGTTATTTGTAATTTTTTTAAATTAGTGCCTCTTTAGTGTCCCTTTTAATCCAATGCACACGAGCTAGAGAAGCCAATGTGAAAGACTGCATTCACAATTAGAAATTTCCAGCTAGCAATAAAACAATTATTATTAGCTAATTTCCCAGGTTTATTTCAGTTTCATGTTTTTCTATTTTAGTCAGAAGCACCGCCTTGAGCCTTGGCAAGAAGAAGCAGCTTCTCAGTTGAACACCTCAGTGTTTAACGACAGTGGTGCCTGTTCGTCTTTCATGTCCTAAGTTCAAGTGTACTAGCAGTGATTACATTTGTAGCACTGATTGACTAATTGGACGCTGAGCTGATTGAGCGAATTATATTCTGTTTTATCGTTTTGCAACATAGTTCTATTGTTGAAAAGCAATCTATCATTGTTATTCAGTTCCCGCATAGCGGGTTCTTTTTGTCAAATCTACTATACTAAATGTCTAATGTCTGTGTGTCTGTCTGTGTGGAACGATGTAGAGCTCGAACGGCTCAACCGATTCTGATCAAATTTGCGCCAAAAGATTGCAAATTCTTCAAGGATGAGACCGTAAAAGTTTGCAAGCTCTGCTCCAAGTGGAAAGGGATTAAATATTCGAAAAACGAGTTTTTCCTATGCTTTCAATGCGAGGCCAACAAAGGTCAAAGTCGGCACTGTCAGAATGATGATTTTATTTTAGATTGCGTCATAAAGTTTTGTGCTCAGTTAAAATTCGCGGGCCAAAAATTCTCAAACTCTGCACTGTCAAATTTTTTATTTAAAAAGGTTGCGTCATAAAGCTAGAGTGCACTGCTCCAAGTTTAGCTAAATTATCGCGCCGGTAAGAAGAGAATATAAATTTTCTCACCTAGCTAGAGTACACTGCCCCAGCCCTAGCTTAATGGTTTTGCACAAGGGCAATAGAAAAACTGCTCAAGCGATCTGTGTACATTTTATTTGCGATTGATTATTTCTCGCCCAGCTGGAGAGCCAACAGTGAATAAATTGGCTTCAAAGTGTGGATGCTTGAGCGAAATATTTTTATTTAAGTAGCCGTGGGCCGTTCTGCAGTGAATTTGCCAATCATGTCTCCAGTCAGTAAGTAAAGAATGTTAGTTTTTGTAGCCCTGTTAGATTGAGAAAACTTTTCAAAGAAGCAAAAGCAGTTTAAGAGGTCATCGTCGAGCACGATACTGATCGGTAAGTCTGATAGCCTGCCAAATCTTAAATTGTGATTAGCTTAATTTTCTTAAAGCGCATGTGTCTTTGATAAGGCGTTATAATAGCGACTTCCTACCTGCTCGCAGGATTTTTATCTGCTGTAGTGATTTTCCTACAAGCTCGGGAACAATTTTCTACACTTTTAGGGATTTCCTAGATGCTCAGGGGGATTTGCAAACTGCTTGGGAGATTTTCTAACGACTTTTATAAACTTTCTGACTGTTAGGGTGCTGGGAGACTTTCTAACTGCTTGTGGATTTCTGACTGCTCCAATGGGATTTTCTAAATGTTCTGGGAGACTTTTTTACTGCTCAAGGAGGTTTTCTTACTGCATCGGGAAGTTTTCCAACCGCTAGAAGGGGATTTTCTGGGAGATTTTTTGTCTGATTGGGGGATTTCAAGCTTCTCGGCGAAATTTTCTAACTGATTAGGGGATGTCTACTCGTAAGTGCTTCCAAGGGAACTTTTTTAAGTGCTAGGGGATTTCTTGACTGCACGATTGGTATTTTCTGCCTTCTTCTGGGGATTTTCTATATGCTCGGGGAGCTTTTCTGTCTGCTTGGGAGATTTATAACTGTTTTGGGACATTTTCTATCTGATTGTGGATTTCTAATGGCCCGAAGGGGAATTTCCAACTGCTGGGGGGATTTCTAACTGCTCGAAAGAGATTTTTTGTCTGCTTGGGGGTTTCAGACTGCTCGGGGAAATTTGCTGTATGCTTGGGAGATTTCTAACTGCCCGAGGGGGACTTTTTAAATGCTCGGGGAGATTTTCTAAACTACTCGAAGGATTTCAGACTGATCGGGGGAAGTTTCTATTTGATTGGGGAAGTTCCGACTTCCCAAAAGGGATTTTCTAACTTTTTGGCGGATTTCAGACTGCTCGGGGAAGTTTCTATTTGATTAGGGATTTCTAACTGCCCGAAAAGAGTTTCAAAATGCCCTGGAGATTTTCTGTCTGTTTTGAGGATTTTTTATCTGTTTAGGGAGATTTTTATCTGATTCCGGGGATTTTCGACTGCTGGGAGGTTTCCAACTGCTTGATGGAGATTTTCTAACTGCTCAGGGAGACTTTCTAACTGCTCGATGAACTTTTCTATCTGATTAGGGGATTTCTAACTGCTTGGTTGTTTTCGGACTGCTCGAGGGGGATTTTCTAAATGGCCCGGGGGATTTTCTGTCTGCTTTGATGATTTTTTATCTGTTTAGGGAGATTTCTATCGATCGGGATAGGGAGATTGCGGGGATTTCTGACTGCTAGGTTTCCAACCGTTGGGGGAGATTTTCTCACTGCTCGAAAATTTTTTAACTGCTTGGGCAACTTTTCTGTTAGCTTTGTGGATTTGTAACTGCTTGGGGAACTTTTCTGTTAGCTTTGTGGATTTTTCGGCTTGGGAGATTTTGTACCTCCTATTGAGATTTTTCTGTTAGCTTAGGGATTTCTTGCTGTTTTGGGAAATTATCTTTGTGACTGGGGATTTTTAACTGCTCGAAGCTATTTTCTTACTGTTCGGAAGTTTTCCAACTGTTTAAGGAGATATTCTTACTGCTCGGGAAGATTTCTAACTGCTCTGAGAAATTTTTTTATCTTATTGGGACTGCTCGACGGGGACTTCGAGCTGCTCGAAGGGAACAGCTTGGAGAATTTCTGACTGATCAAAGAGGATTTTCTAAATGCTCGTGGAGTTTTTTCTGTCAGCTTAGTGGATTTTCGACCTTACTCGGGGGAGATTTTTCGGCTTGGGAGATTTTGTACCTCCTATTGAGATTTTCTGTCTGCTTGGGGGATTTTCTGTCTGCTCAAGGCGATTTTATAATTGCTCGGTGTGATTTTCTATCGGATTGGGGGATTTCTGAGAACGCTGCAGGGGAATTTCCTAACTGTTTGGGCGAATTTTTTCTGCTCGGGGGATTTTTTGGTTGACTTGGGGATTTTTTAATGCTGCAGGGGGATTTCTTAACTGCTTGGGAATTTTTTCTAACTGCTCTGGCAGATTTTTTACTGCCCGGGAACTTTTTTGTCTGCTTGGGGGATTTCTAACAGCTCCGGAATATTTTCTACCTGATTTGGGGATTTCAGACTGCCTGAACTGGACTTTTTACTTCTTGGGAGATTTTTGACTGCTCGAAGGGTCTTTCTTAATGCTCGGCGAGATTTTCTGCTTGCTTGGGAAGATTTTCTAACAGCTCGAAGAGGACTTTTTAACTACTTAGGCGATGTCTGACTGCTCGAAGGGTATTTTTTATCTGCTTGGGAAGGTTTTCTAATCTAATCTAATATCAAATCTAATGCTAAGGGAGGTTTTCTGTCTGCTTCGAGGATATCTTCTTACTGCTCAAAGGGGATTTCATAAATGTTCGGGTAGTCTGCTTGAGGAATTTTCTGTTTTCTTGGGGGATTTCTGACTGCCCGAACTGGACTTTTCTACTTCTTAGGGGATTTTTGACTGCTCGAAGGGTCTTTGTAAATGCTCCTGGAAGATTTTCTAACTGCTCGAAGAGGACTTTTTAACTACTTGGGTAGTGTCTGACTGCTCGAACGGTATTTTTTGTCTGTTCGGGAAGCTTAGGGAGGTTTTCTGTCTGCTTGGGGGATTTCTTCTAAGTGCTGAAAGGGGATTTTATAAATGTTCGAGTAGTCTGCTTGGGGAATTTTCTGTTTACTTGGGGGATTTTATAAATGTTCGAGTAGTCTGCTTTGGGAATTTTTTGTTTACTTGGGGGATTTCTGACTCCTAGAAGTGGATTTTCTAACTGCGGGGGGGGTTTCCGTCTGCTTGAGGGGCTTTCTACCTGACTGCTGGGGATAGATTTTCCGACTGCTCGCAAAACTTTTTTCTATGTTTAGGGGATTTCTGACTGCTCGAAGAAAGTTTCTATTTGATTGGAATTTCCGACTTCTCAAAAGGGATTTTCTAACTGCTTGTGGGATTTTTTCTGCTCGTGGGTTTTCTACCTTATCCTGGAGGAAGATTTTTCGGCTGCTCTCAAAAAATTTTCTAGCTGCTCGAAAAAATTTTTAGCTGCTTGGGTGATTTTGCACTGCTTGAAGGAGATTTTCTAACTGCTCAGGGAGATTTTTAGTCTGCTTGGGGATTTTCTAACTGCTCGAGGAACTTTTCTGTCTGATTAGGGAATTTCTAACTGCTTGGGTGTTTTCGGACTGCTGGAGGGGGATTTTCTAAATGGTCGGGGAGATTTTTAACTGCATGAGGAGTTTTTCTAACTGCCTCGGATAGATTTTCTAACTGCTGGATGGGGATATTCTAGCTGCTCATGAAAATTTTCTGTCTGCTTAGGGGATTTCTTACTGTTAGGACAAATTTTCTATCTTATCGGGGGATTTCTAACTGCTTTGGTGATTTCGGACTGCTCGAAGGGGGTTTTCTAAATGCTCCATGAGTTTTTTAACTGCATGATAAGTTTTTCCAACTGCCTCAGGTAGATTTTCCAACTGCTTAAAGGGGATTTCCTAAATGCTCCGGAAGATTTTTCAACTGCCTTAGGTAGAATTTCCAACTGATCATGAGACTTTTTTCTTCCTGGGATTCTTTGTCTGGTTGGGGAATTCTCTGTCTGTGGGGGTATTTTTTACCCGAAGATTTTTCTACTGTGGGGGCTTTTCGGTCTGCTTAGGGGATTTTTAACTGCCCGGGGAAAGTTTCTATTTGATTGGGGGATTTTCTGACTTCTGGCGGGGCTTTACTTTACTGCTGGGGGAAGATTTTTTGACTGCTCTCAAAAATTTTCCAGCTGCTCGGAAAGATTATCTAGCTGTTTGGGAGATTTTTTTTTTAAAGTGCTTGGGGCAATTGGCAAAATGCGGGGAGACTTTCAGTAGATTTTCTGAATGCACGGAAGGATATTATGTTTCTAGGGAGACCTTAATTTTGCTGCAGAGATTTTCTGGCAGCTTAGGGAGATTTCCGTTGAGTAAATGAGTGATTTAAAATGCCTGTCTGCGCCCCCCTGGGGGGGGGGGCACCGAAGAGCTAGTGTACAACTATAAATATACTCGTAACTCAGCACCCAAAAATTTGTGCTTGGAAAATCTACTGTAAGTCAGAGAAAATATCGGCTTCTTAACAGTAGTTTTGTTTTTTTGGTGAGTGGTGTCAAGTAGTTTAGTAGCCCCAACCCAATGGGAAGAGAAGAGATTATGACCACCTAGAGAAGCACATTTTGTCCAAAAGTCCAATTTTCGCGAAAAAAATCCACTGCAGAGATAGAAAATTTGCTGGTTCTCGACAAAAAATTGAAGATTGTGCTCGATTGGAAGGAGATGCAAATCACATCTTTTGATATGTGCTTCCTGCATCTGCTTAAAGAAGATCAAAGAAGAAAAGTACACCCTAACTAAAATCCAACTAGAATCACATGCACGATTTTGACGCGATTAAGTCTTTAAAAAATTCAATTCGTTATCGACCTTTAGCGGACGCTGCAAAGCTCGATGGTTTTGAAAAGAAACCTTCTCATGTTTTGTTTATTTGTGATTTGTATTTGCTTAATTGCTGATCAAAATTTCAAAACTCCTTAGGCAATTGAACAATTTTAAATTAAATTTAATGCAGTTTAAGGATTAAAACTTATTAGCAGAAGTTGGTGCGTTATCAAGTCCAACTACGAGCATTAAAGTTTCGTTGTTTTCCGTGGCTAGGGAGTTGCGAATAAAAATAATTTGTTTTTCTTTCCAGTAAAGTCAGTGCACGCGTGAAAGAAATAATTGTTACGAGTCAAATTACCACAAGGTTCGTTGCCAGGGAGTATATTGATTGTCATGAGAATGAGCGACGTGGAGTACTTGGTGGTACGGCCGTACTTGTTGAGCTTACAATTCTTAAAAAGTTTGGCTTGAAGTATTGGGTGTAGGGAATGCCATGGATGGGCCTCTGTACTGTCAAGGACCACTAGAAGAAATAACTAACGGGGAATTTTAGTGATCCTTGCGCCAGATGCTACTAAAATGGCAACCAAGGGAACGGAAGAAGAAAAAGGAAAGGCTTCATCGACCCGTTCTGCGTTAAATAGTGTATGGAGAAAAACCTTGACTGCCCTGAGAAGCTACTTAAGCTTCAGCGGGGTAGGGCTTAAGTTTCAAAAGGGAAACAATTAAGAATTAGAAGAGAAATTAACAATTGGACAGTAATAGCTAACTTTGCAATCAGGATAATTTGTAAATAGGGACAACATGACACGAAGCGATTTAGGCAATCAAAATAAATTATAAAGACGCGTAGGAAAGAGCGGAGAGAAGGCATTGACAGTCAAATGGAGCCTGGGATACCATGAAGCAACGTGACACACAATGATAACAGAGGTGAATGTACTTGCAAAAGTAATTGCCTGTCACACATTTTTTACTTTAAGTGTATAAAAATTTATCCTGATAAAGCTTAAGAAAATAGCAAAAAATGGCTTAGTACAAGCGGTTCTAGACACATAGCTAAGCATCAAGAATGACGATTCTTGGTTGTCTCTCAAGGCCTCATCTCAATCTCTGTTGAATAGCTTTGTAAGCATTGGTCCAACCAGCTTGCATTTTTACACCATGTACTTTAGTTTTGCTGTTCAGTCAAGCTGGGTAGCTGGAGTGGCTGAGCAGCTACTGGATGCGTTAAAACATTTGGGGAAAAATTGCTGAGCTGGCTCAATACAAGTCCCAAGGTAACGATATAGGTAGCAATCCATTGTTAAAAGAGACTATTTTAAGCAAGCAGCTGCAACATCCTTAGGTGTTAAAGAAATCTTTTTGAAATTTCAATCAAAATAGGGATTTCTCCGAAAGTTGCGAAAATGTTGCCACTCGAAATTGCCACGATTCTGGCGGTCCTGGTGGTCCTGAGTTCGATCTCCGCCGACGCGACTTTCGTCTTCGACAAGAGGCCGGACCTGTGCAGCTCGCCGCCTGCCGCGGCTGCCAGTCCGCGCAGAGTCCTCGGCGCTCCTGTCTCTCTGGCGTGCGCCGCCGAGTGCCTGAGCAGCTCGCCCGTGTGCTCCGTGTACGAGTTCTTGCCTAGCAACCGGACCTGCGTCCTTGGAAACAGCTGCGACCTTCTGAGGTACTGGCAGCAGACTAACGGAGAAGCCTGCGACACGAAGGTGCTGCGAGGCAGAGGGGACTGCGATGAGACAGCAGGTGGAGCTGAAAGTAATCCTAATTCAACAACCCCTACTACATCTATCACAACAGCTCCTACTACTACGACAGCTGTTACTACGACCACCACAACTGGAGCTCCTGTTGCATTGACTGGTGAGTTTTAAGCCATGAATACTTCGATAAATTGTAATTTACTGGAGAATTTACAAAATCTAAATCTAATTTCAGCTCCATCTTCGGGAAGTCCAACAAGCCAAAATGGATCAGCTCTGGACTACTCACCGCCCGTGAGCGGCGCCTGCTACCAGATCTCGGCGTGGGGCGCCAGAGGTGGCCGGTCATCCGACGGTAGCGCTGGAGGCAAAGGAGCCTTCAAAAGAGCCAACTTTGTCTTGAGCTCGACTGAGGCTCTCAAAATCGTTGTTGGCAAGCCGGGACTTGACGCTGGCGTTGGTGCAGGAGGCGGAGGCGGTGGTACATTCGTCTACAAGGAACGCCGGAGTTGAACTGCTGCTGGCGGCTGGAGGCGGGGGTGGAGGCGGCGGCACTGCTGCATCTGCTGGAACTCCTGGTATGGCTGATTCGTTTGGTCCCTGTGCCGGTTCAACCGCTGGAGCCGGTGGTGGCAGCCCTGGGAACGCTCGCTCTGGAGCTGGTGGTGCCGGGTGGAACTCGTCTGGCTTTAACAGAGGCTGCACCAGATGCGGATCTGCTGGAACTTCCCGGTTCACCTGGACAGGAGGCAGTGGCGGCGACGGAAGCAGCGGCTACGGTGGCTTCGGTGGCTACGGAGGCGGAGGCGGAGGCGGCCGCACTGATGGAGGTGGCAACCGAGGTGGCGGAGGCGGCGGTGGAGGCTTCTCCGGAGGCTGCGGCGGCACCCCAGGCGCTCCAGGCGGCGGGGGCTTCAGCTACGCCGCTCCTTCTGGCCAGCACCCGACAGGAGCTGACGGCGGCAACACCGACTCTTTCGGACGAGTGGAGATCAGAATTGTGGACGGCTCTCTTTGCTGAAGCTGATTGCATCAGTCGTCAAGAATGCTGATGAAATTGACGCGCAACTGATCATTCGGCGCCTAAACTGATTCGCAAGTCGCTTAATTTTTAACGCTGAAGAACTGAAGTGCCGACGAGGATCCCGACAAAACGATCGAACTGTATTTATGAAGTGTAGAATTGAATTTTAAGTTTCTTTTTCTGGAAAACAATCCAGTCAGAAGAGTGCGTATCGGAAGCAACTTACCTAGCCTGATGTGTACTGAGATTCAGAGCTCTAAAAATATTTTTTCTTAGTCAACTGTTATAAAAAGACTAAAATATGGTTTTTTTGAAGTAGCCTACTCGTGCGATTCCCAAAATGTAAAGAATTTTGTTTTACTGCACGATTCTTATTAGCCTACTTGAAGTACACCCGCTTTTCATGGTTATGTGCACCTTCGAGAATTTGAAATGTGCTACGGAATAACTGTCACACGCGATATACTATCGATATATTTATTCATTATATTGCGCCAAGCCAAACTTGTAGTTTTTTTTCACCAAAGCGTACAAAAATAATTGTAATCTTTAAGTCACGTTTTTGCTATTTTTTATCGACAAAAATAAATGCTTCACGCTTTAAACGAATTTTTAGGCAGAAAGTATCCAGCTGCTACATGTATCACAAAATTTTGCCATTCAATTTTAGAAAGTCAGCCATTTACTTAAGATTTGCACAGGAACTTCTACTTTTCGAACACAAAGTGCTCAAAATTATGAAGATATTTGTTTTAACTGAAGCCTTTCAAAAATCCGGCAAAATTTTTTTTTTAAAATCTGCTAACAAATTCGAATTGACTGGAGGACACAACTGGCAAAGTTTTACGGTGCCTATATTCTTTATTTTTGTCATGTTTAGCGGCTTTGTAAAAGATGGGCGCTTTGAGTGGGACAGACAGCCCAGCCGCTATGCCTGCTCTCGTGTCGAGTGGCTTGGCCTTTACGGCTATGTTTTATATTTGGGCCATAGACAACTTAGACTGGCTCGATACAAAGTACATGTGCTCCGCCACACAGGACACAAAAAATGTACAAAGAAACGTAGCTTAAAGTAACATGTAAGTCCCTCTCGACACGGCCGTCCCAACACGTATAAAATTTAATGAACTCTTGATAATTCGATCTTGACTTGACTTACCTCCCAGCTGCTGGAGGTCCCTCGGTGTCGCCGGCAAGTTATTTTGCTCCCTGGAATTGGGAGTTCAGCCGTGCGGGTTGCCTGAAGAAAATGCATGAACTGGTTGAAATTTTCGGGTTTGCACGCATCATAAATAGAAGTGTGTGGCCCGAGAAATTTAAGTCTGGCCCGCGTCAAGGCGAGGCAGATGCTGACGAAGTGTTCAGCTGACTCGTCGCCTGAGTTGCACAAGCTGCAGGTGGCGCTAGGAATGCTGCCCTGCGGGTGCTGGTGCCTGGAGAAGCAACCATGGCCTGAGAGGGTCATGGTGGCAGCCCGGTTGTCCCTCCGCGAAAGCCGAAGGAGAAGGTTCCGGAGCTGGCGAGAGGGCTGTGTAACAGCACCTCTAGATAGCCTGCGAATTGATGCAGTTCGCCCAGAGTGAGTAGTGCTGGGTCGTGACCCACGTTTTGATCCGTGAGTTGATGACGCAGGAGGGGGTCAGGACTTTTTATGAGTCCAATAATATAACATCATTAATGTCAGAAACATAAATAGAAATGCTTGCTAAAATAATTTTAATTTAAATACACTTCTTTTTCTGTTAACAAAACATACCCTCAAACAAGCTAGTTACTTCTTCTTGTAAAAACGTGCTGCATTGTGTCGTTCTTGTTGTTGCATCTGCTTCACGGTTGAATGCAAAATTGTTCAATATAGTTCTCTCTCTACTGTAGGCTGACCGGCCTGAAGCCGCAGACTTGACTAGCAGGGCAAGAATTGCGTTGGTCTCACCTTGCCCTTGTCTTTCATAATGTAACATGCAACAATGATTTGCAAGTTCCAACTGTAAGAAAGTCTCAAAGCTACTTCCCACAGCCTTACAGCATGCTTCTGACAATCTACTCTTGTCAGAGAAAACTACCAGCTGCTGCCTTTCCCCTCTTTAAAAGGGCGGGGACAAGCAAAATTAGTTGGAAGACGATGGAAGAAATTGTGTTTTAAAAATTTGAGACAAAAATAATTAGCGAAAGCTTGCATCATTCGGAGTTAGCCAAAATGACACCACTCGTAGCTTGCACGATTCTGGCGGTCCTGGTGGTCCTGAGTTCGATCGCCGCCGGCGCGACTTTCGTCTTCGACAAGAGGCCGGACCTGTGCAGCTCGCCGCCTGCCGCTGCTGCCAGTCCGCGCAGAGTCCTCGGCGCTCCTGTCTCTCTGGCGTGCGCCGCCGAGTGCCTGAGCAGCTCGCCCGTGTGCTCTGTGTACGAGTACTTGCCTAGCAACCGGACCTGCGTCCTTGGAAACAGCTACGACCTTCTGTGGTACTGGCAGCAGAATAGCGGGGCAGCCTGCGACACGAAGGTGCTGCGAGGCAGAGGCGACTGCGATGAGACTGCAGGTGGAACTGAAAGTACAACTTTTTCTGCTGATGCAACTCCTACAACAACGACGACAACTCCTCCTACAACAACGACGACAACTCCTCCTACAACAACGACGACAACTCCTCCTACAACAACGACGACAACTCCCCCTACAACAACGACGACAACTCCTTCAACAACAACGACGACAACTCCTCCTACAACAACGACGACAACTCCCCCTACAACAACGACGACAACTCCTTCAACAACGACGACGACTCCTCCTACAACAACGACTACAACTCCTACTACAACACCAACAACTCCCACAACGACCGCCATAACTTTAGCTCCAGTTGCCATTACAGGTGAGTTTTTACTAAAGTCCATCAGCCGCTAATCCAGTGGATAACTCGTATAGCGATGGGTCCCTGGCTTGGCTCAGGAGTTTAGCATCTATCTCCTTCCCTTGGGCCTCGGGCTAGTGAGGGTCCTTTTAGGGTCACGGGCGAATTGTGCAACACAACTAGAGACCTTAACATCCACGGTGTCAAAGACCTCAGAACGTTTTTGTCTAATATTTTGTCCAAACACTTTTTAGTCTAAATGTTGCTAATATTTCTTAATATTTGCCATCACAGCTTTCTGGCGATGCCCTTTTTACTTCTTACGTATTTACGCAAATGCCCTTTTTACTTATTTGGTATTAGCATAATTAATTAGACGATTGCGCAACCTCATCCAATACAAGAGAAGTCGTCTGTGACCTCCAGGCGACCTTCTGTGTCATGTGACTCATTTCAGCCAATCAGAGTGAGGCAACGGGCGCCGTAAATGTTGGTGTGTGTGGCTCAAACTAGTCCCGGGAATTTCGGGCTAAAAATACGGGCCCGTTTTTCCCCGAAAACTCCAACCTTTCGTGACTCCGGGAAATCTATCTTACTCCCTGTCTGTCGAGGTTTCTCCAGAACGCCTTACGAGTACGTCTCCCCGACTGGCTCCTGTCGGTTGAGGTTTGTCCCACCAGTATCTGCCCCCCCCCCCCCCAGCGACGTCACATTTCGTTGGTGGCCTTGTCTGTAGAGCTGTTCCCGCAAACCTAACATTCCGGTGCGTTCTGATTGGTTGAGCCAGCCAATCTCCCGGTCAGAAGAATCCTCCCACCCTAAATCCGACTGCAAGCCTGACGCAGATCTGCCCGAGGCCGAACTTCGAGAGGCGGAGGAAGGTTTAGCTTTAGTTATCCACTAGCACAAATCACCTGTTTGATTTATTTTCTCAGCATGTGTCATTGAACGCAATATATTGTTTTAAACACAATGAAAACAGTTAGCAAGTCTAATGTTGGCTTCACTTAGCAAGAAATGAAGCTCCACTGCATTGCTCACTTCGTAACAATATCTATCCACAACTCATCGGCACGAAAGATTGTGAATATATATTAAGAATTAATGCCTAAACCAAAAGAATTGCTGTTCCTTGACATTGCAGTCTCTCAGTAATGTCAACAATTTGCTAGACAACGCATACAAAAATCTAATGTCTAATGAAAACAATTGATTGTTTAAAACACAATGAAACCAGTGGGCTCTTTGATGAGTCCTTGAAGTGTGCTGGGACACAAAACAGTTATTCAAATGAACTAAATATTTTCTCAATAACAATTTGGTAACGCTCGCTTTCTTTGGCAAGTGTAGCAAGAAACATTTTTCAACTCATTTGATTACATAATCTCCATGGAAAAGGTGCCCATGCTCCTCTGTGGTAAATAATCAAATCTCTATAGCAAAGAAGCAAACCCCCCGCAACAAACGAGCAGACCCCCTCAGCAAATGAGCAAAGCCCCCTCAGCAAATGAGCAGACCCCCTCAGCAAATGAGCAAAGCCCCCTCAGCAAATGAGCAGACCCCCTCAGCAAATGAGCAAAGCCCCCTCAGCAAATGTGCAAACCCCCTCAGCAAATGAGAAAACCCCCTTATCAAATGAGCAAACCCCTTCAGCAAATGAGCAAACCCACCTCAGCAAATGAGCAAACCCCCTCAGCATGAATGTCGCTTACACAATCCAATCTTCTTAAATTATGTTAAATTTAACTTAATTTAGGAGAGGAGTTGTAGCCTAGTGGCTAGGGCGCCTGCCTCATGACCGGAAGGTCGTGGGTTCGAGTCCCGGCCCTGGGAGACAATTTGTGCCCTTAAGCAAGGCACTTAATCCCGCATTGCTTCAGTCCACCCAGCTGAGATTGGGTACCGGTTTGAGCTGGGTAAATTTAGAGTAGGTGTTGCGGCCCCTCCAGCCCGTCAGGCTGAGCAGCTGTACACAGCCCTCGGATGCGCCGCGCAACTAGCTGCGGCTGTGCCGTTGGCTGTACATCTGATCGAAAGGTCGGGTGTCTATATTTATTATATTTATTTATTATTATTAACTTAAGTTAAATTATGTGCCAAACAGTGCACAATAAGCAGTTTGTGTACGCCCCCAAAAGGGGGGCAAGTGTGCTAATGGAAATCTAAAATACTTACTGTCGCATTACTCGTCCACGTCGACGTAGTAGCTGAGCATCTAATCGAGCATCACGCTCAGCCGCTGATTCTGCAGCACGACGTTCCGTCGCTCTCAGCTGCAGTTCTCGAAGTCGAGCATCACGCTCAGCCGCTGATTCTGCAGCACGACGTTCCGTCGCTCGCAGCTGCAGTTCTCGAAGTCGAGCATCACGCTCAGCCGCTGATTCCGCAGCACGACCTGTTTTAACGGCGGCACGTACATTTTGCAACCTGGAATTCCGCTCGTCGCTGCTTTCCTCCAGCCGACGACGCTTTGCGTCAGCGCTTTTTTGCTTTGACGTGATAGATGTCGAACCATTGTTTAACTGATTGATAACTAATAGATTAGATTTCGATGATTTGCAGGGTAAACACCGAACAGTATTGTGAGAAGCCAGAAGGCATTGTGTAGTGACTGCATACTCTTACAGTTTATCAACTTATCACCGCGACACATAGTGCATCCATTCTGCATATTGATCGAAGAGCAAAACAATCCTGTGTACGTAGCGGAGGAATGCACACTTCACACAGCTCATCAGAGGGCCGGTGTACGTAGTGGAGGAATGCACACTTCACACAACTCATCAGAGGGCCGGTGTACGTAGTGGAGGAATGCACACTTCACACAACTCATCAGAGGGCCGGTGTACGTAGTGGAGGAATGCACACTTCACACAACTCATCAGAGGGCCGGTGTACGTAGTGGAGGAATGCACACTTCACACAAGCTCATCAGAGGGCCGGTGTACGTAGTGGAGGAATGCACACTTCACACAGCTCATCAGAGGGCCGGTGTACGTAGTGGAGGAATGCACACTTCACACAACTCATCAGAGGGCCGGTGTACGTAGTGGAGGAATGCACACTTCACACAGCTCATCAGAGGGCCGGTGTACGTAGTGGAGGAATGCACACTTCACACAGCTCATCAGAGGGCCGGTGTACGTAGTGGAGGAATGCACACTTCACACAGCTCATCAGAGGGGCGGTGAGAGTGCGCTATAGAAGTTGAAAATGCACACAATGAATAGGCGGGGTGGCACATGCGCAATATGAATTGGAAAATGAATTCTCGCCAGGCAGAGAGCCTTGACCTTATAAAACAGCTTTTAAAAAGCTGTTTTTTGCAGATTAGGCAGATTAGAAAATAAATATGAAATTTTAAATAGCCCATTGTCACTCCCCGGAAAATTTGCGATCGAATGGTGAAAGTTTGGTGAAAATTGATAGATCCGTTTGGCCTGTGCAGTGTCATTTACATACATACATACAACTGAGCTTTAGTATAATAGATAAGTCCTTTCGGTGTATTTTATTCGTTTCTTGATTTCATTGAAGCCCTGCCACAGCTAGCTTAATCCGCTATAGTGCGCCGCCGTGGGAATCATGGCTGAAACTGGAAGCCGCCCCAATGTAATTTAATGTCAAGATACTCCATGTGCCCTGTCCGTAAAAGTCATTTCCAGAGCATACCAGCTCGTCTAGCCGCTATAGAGTTCTTTTAATCGTCCATTGCTGTCTGGTTGATGCCCTGAAACAGCTGGCAGATCATCGCCCATAAGGAGACAGTCCTATGAGTCTGTTTCCGCAGTTGGCTTCCAACCCTCGGGATTGCCTTTCCAAAACCCCCTTGGGCCATTTTAAGTACTGCAGGACCTTGGCTGCTCAGCCAGTCCAACGTCGCCAAACTTTTGATCTGGGACGTGGGGCGGTCAAACAGGAAAGCAAAGCCTGGCATGCTTCAGGAGCGGAGCTCAAGCTCTCAGAGGAAAAGGGGGTCGTATTTCGATCGAAAGTTTTTTAACTCAACTACATTTCTCGCCATAATTATCACAAAATCTAATTTCAGCTCCATCTTCGGGAAGTCCAACAAGCCAAAATGGATCAGCTCTGGACTACTCACCGCCCGTGAGCGGCGCCTGCTACCAGATCTCGGCGTGGGGCGCCAGAGGTGGCCGGTCATCCGACGGTAGCGCTGGAGGCAAAGGAGCCTTCAAAAGAGCCAACTTTGTCTTGAGCTCGACTGAGGCTCTCAAAATCGTTGTTGGCAAGCCCGGAAATGACGCCAGCGATGGAGGCGGCGGAGGCGGCGGCGGCACCTTCGTCTACAAAGATGCGGGAGCGGAGCTGCTGCTGGCGGCTGGAGGTGGTGGCGGAGGCAGTGCTTCGTCGTCAGGCAACTCGGGAGTCGCCAATTCCGTCGGATCCTGTGCCGGTTCAACCGTTGGAGCTGGTGGTGACAGCCCGTCAACAACTCGTTCTGGAGCTGGTGGTGCCGGATGGAGCTCGTCTGGCATTGACGGAGGCTGCACCAGTTGCGGCTTTCCTGGAGCCCCCCGGTTCACCTGGACAGGAGGAAATGGCGGCGAAGGAGGCTTGGGCGGCTTCGGTGGCTACGGAGGCGGAGGCGGAGGAGGCCTAACCCAGGGTGGCAGACGAGGCGGCGGAGGTGGCGGCGGAGGCTACTCTGGAGGCTGCGGGGCCCCCCCAGACACTCCAGGCGGCGGGGGCTTCAGCTACGCCGCTCCTTCTGGCAAGCATCCGACCGGAGCTGACGGCGGCAACAACGACTCTTTCGGACGGGTGGAGATCAGAATTGTGGACGGCTCTCTGTGCTGAAGCTGATTGCGTCACGATTGTCAAGTAGCAGGTGAGAGTGGCACCCGGGTGTTCAAAAGGAATCTAGAATAATATTTTTGTTCGGCTATCTGCGAATTTAACTCACCTTTTTTAAACCCAGCAGCAGTGCTTACGAGAAGCAAACTTTTTTCTCCTTTTTTAAATTCCATTTTGCCGCAGTAGCAGTCTCGTTTTGTTTTTTTAACATCGATATTAACCATTTAATGAACTTACAAACTTTTTGTTACCTAGGCTTATAATAGAGCTTGGTACTCGTAAAATGCCAAGGGTTATATGCTTCGCCTTATATTCATTAACTTCTATAATAAATTATAAACCTAATTATTTAATCGTTATACTTTTTTGTTTTAGTTAGCTACTCTTTCAGTTTATCAAAGCAACCAAAGTTCTTTAAAGTGTGAATATTTTGTTGTAATGCACGATTAAGGCTAACCGAACCGAAGTAGAAGCACTTTTTTGAATTTTTCTACATTTTCACTATTTTTCTTTTTTGTATTTTCTATCATTGCTAAAAGTTTTTCGAAAAGTACGTAAATTTTTTTTATAAAAGCCCTCCCTAAATCGATAATCTTTCTGCTAAATGAAGTCTGCCGAAAATATTTTTGCAAAAGAAGAGCTGATTTTCTGTGCCAGCAGCGTCAAATTCTGTTCTCTTTATTTTCTCTAACTTAGAGATTTTTTCGGCTTAAATGCAAATAGGTTTTCTTCAAGTGCGTTAAACTTTTGTATCCAGGCCCTCCTCAAATCTATACTCACAGCTGACTCATGTTTTTTATAACTCTATTTTTTGTTAAAAATAACAAACAGCTCTCTTTTTTAAACAAACTTACTCTATTTAAAAAGTCCCGCTATCAGAAAATGAAATAATTCTGTTTTTTTTGCAAGTCTGTCATTTACTACCGGTTTAACTCGATCAGCTCTTGCAAATTGTAGCTGTTAAAGAGTTTATTAGTTCAGAAAGCTGCAACTGATTGACAGAAAAAATAGCAATGGGAGGGCTTGCAGACGCCGCAATATTTAGGAAAATCCAAGAACCACTAGAGGCCGGACCTAAAGCTACATAAGCTAAATCTACCTTGACGCTTGAAGCGACATCGTCCCACAACCAGCGACTGGGCATGACTGTCCATTGCGCTGATTCCTGAAGCGCGTTCAGTCACACTAAATACGGTATGCAGGCATAGACACACACAGGCCGGCACCCAGTCACGCACTCACATAGGGTGTACGAGCGGTAGTTGCAGGAATGTACACTCTCTATGCCTTAGGGGACGCCCTCATGGGCGTAAATTGCACAACTGGCCCATAGCCCGACCAATTCGTGCACAAGGCCCCAAATTAATGGGACCCTGCACACGAAACAGCGCTACAGAGAATAGCCAACCTAAAACGCGGGGTCGAACCTGGACCAGTGGCACACAAGGCAGACGCGCTAGACCGCCGAGCCACTCGCCCCCTACTAGAGGCCGGACCATTATCAAATAACGCGAAACTGCAAGCTTACGATGGATGAATTTTTGACTGCGCAAAGCTGCAGTTTTCAGTTGAGCTCTTTCTTCAAAATAGCCCCAGAGTTTATCTATTGCAAACAGCACAAAAAGACGCAATGCTGAAATAGAAGTTTCAATAGTTTTTAAGCATGCTCTTAGGATTTTGTTATGCTTTTTTGTATTAAATCCGCATAAAGTAAGTTTCGGAAGTTATAGCATATTTTTGTGACTTTGAATATTTAAATGCGAAACATTTTAACACTGAAATAGTTCTTAGTCAGTAGACTGTGAAGCTAAAATTTTTAGTCCAACCCCTACATAGGAGGTGTGGAAAAGTTTGCAAAGAAGCTAACAAGGTGACAATCCATTTGAGTAGCTCAGGGCATGCCGAGTAGCAGCGGGAAAAACAAGTGTCTCTAAAAATGCTTCGGATAAGAAAATCTTCCTGCAGAAATATCCGACAGCTGCTATGCCTGACCACGAAGAGATAACGGACAGGCCAAAGTTGGCTATCGGTTCGCACCTGTTGAGCAACACCTCCGCAGTGGCGCGATTTTCCTTTCCTCCAAGAGCTCTCAGGGAGGGATGGGCGTATCCTCCTCGCTAGGTCCTCAACAGGATAAATATCTTCAACTTCTGGACCGCCAAAATCAACTCGACACGGACTTCCTAGTCACTCAATCAGCTCCGCCATTCTGAGCCAAAATGCAGTCCTGCACTCTGGCAGTCGCCGCTCTTCTGGGCCTCGCCTGCTGCGTCTCTGTGGCCCTGGCAAACGGCCAGTTCGTGGACGCCAGCAGCCTAGCCACAGTCGGGTCTGTCAGCTACAAGGGATCCAAGCTGAGAGTCTTTGAAATCGATGGAGTCCAGGTGGCCGAGCCCAGGATCGCGTTTCGTGCCTCTTGCAACGCTCTGAGGTACAGCTGGATCTACATGAAGTACCAGCTGGTTCTGCCCATCCGCATCGACGCGAACGCCTTGAGAAACGCCAAGGACAGCTCAAAGACAGTCGGCCGTGTGACCATCACTGGGCTGAGTGTGAAGGCTGACAAGGGCTTGTCGAGTCGGGAATCAGGGCTGTCGATCATTGCTGACCTCAGGGCCTCAGGCAATGCTGCCGACCTGATCTTCCTGTGCAGCTCCTTCCTCAGGTGTCGCTACCTTAGAGAGGAGCTCGTCAGCAACCCGTCAGACGTTGCCAGGGCCCTGAACTTCGAAGCAGTCGGTCGGGTTAACAACAACCCGGTGAGATTCAGCGTGACGAGCGGTGCGAACTTGCCGAGTGTGAGCTGCGACCGGCATCGCTGGATCGTGTTCCAGAGGCGAGTCGACGGCAACCTCTCGTTCGCGCAGAACTGGGACGCCTACGTGAAGGGATTCGGAAATCCCAAATCCAACTACTGGATGGGTGAGCTGCAAGTGTATCTTTGGTTGTGAGTTAACAAATCTACAGAATCCCAAATGCTAAGAAGATTTTCAATCCTAAAACATTAAATTCATGTTGCAATCTTCAGGCCTTGACAGACTGTCGACAATGACGAAAACGGGCGCTAAAAATGGCTACGCCCTGACGTCTCGCTGCCGTCTAAAAGTCGAGGTGCAGAGCTTCAGCGGCAAGAAGTACAGCGCCGAGTTCGGCATGTTCCAAGTCCTCGGACCCGAGCAGCAGTACCGCCTTCGCGTTGGACTTCAAGTGGGCAACACCCAGCTTGGTAGAGGAATCATGTGGCACAATGAGAAACAATTCAGCACATTTGACAGAGATCACGACCTGCATAGAGGTGGCTCCTGCTCTCAGCTGTTCGGCTACGGAGGCTGGTGGTACGGAGGTTGCCACGCCGTGAACCTGAACGGAGCCTACACCGCTGATAGAGCGGTCACCAACAACCCGACGTACAATTCGGCTCATGTTGACGGCAAGTACGTGCCAATGAAGCGCACGCTAATGAAATTTAAATGCCACTGAGGCGACAAATGACTTTGGCTCTTAAACTGAGACGCATGGTGATGGGAGTTGGTTTATGGCTGTTAATATTTTGAACAGATTTACCGAGATAAGTCAGTTGATGACCCAATGATTGACATGTCAGTGTGAGAATCAATATAATCATGGATAATGGTCATCCTCACTGAATAAATTGTTGTCGCCTTCCTAAAGTATTTAGAATAACGCGGAATTGCGTTAAAATATGCGACCATGAGGGCCCGCACCCAGGGTATGTACACCTGTGTGAGTGAAAATGTGCGCCTGATTACGGGTGTAAGTGTGCTAACGGGTAAAATGGAGTCGCAAGTTAGAGAAATGCGCTAATCTATCTTTTTGCCGCTTGTGGAACAAATTTGCGTCAAAACTGTTGTGCCAGTGAGCCTCCTGCAGACATTATACTATAATAATTATAAAATATATTACATTGTGGCGGCCAGGCCAGCTCACGTCAGTACCAGTTGCACTGAAACTATGAGCCTGCTTAGCTGGGGCGTTGGCGCGCCCAGCCAGACGGCCCGCTAAGCTTGTTTTGACTGACTCACGCCTCGTATGCGCACCTCCCCATTTGCCCTCTGTTCGCGCGCTATATAACACCTTTGTGCGTAGAAAAAATAAATTAAATTTTTGCTCTCTCTCCGTTTGCTCTTGAGAGCCGCTAAATTGGTGAGCCCGACTCAGCCATTCCGTACAATGGCCAACGAATCAGCCGTCTCCCTCAAACTGCCCACGTTTTGGGCTGCCCAGCCGCGAGCCTGGTTTATCCAAGCAGAGGCCCAGTTTACCTTGAGAGGCATCACGCAGGACGAGACCAAGTACAACTACCTGGTTGCAGCCCTCGACCAGCAGACGGCAGAAGCGTCTCCTCGATGTGCTAGAGGCGCCGCCGAGGGAGAACAAGTACGCGAGTCTGAAGGAGCGGCTTAAGTCCACCTTTGAACTGACTCGGGAGCAGCGAGCCAGCCGCCTGCTCAGCATGTCCGGCCTCGGCGATCGGCGGCCGTCCGAGCTGATGGACGAAATGCTCGCCCTGCTGGGGGACCACCCACCCTGCCTGCTTTTTGAGGAGCTATTCCGCCAGCAGCTGCCCCTGGATTTGCGCCTGGCCATGGCGAATGCGGATTTCACGCAACCGAGGCAGGCGGCGCAGCTCGCCGACAAGCTGTGGGCCAGCCTGCCCGCAGCTCGCCGCGGCCTCGAGGCAGCCAGCAGCCGATCCAGACGTCCAGTGCACGCAGCTCGGAGTCGCCGCAGCCAGCACCAGCGGCAGCCGCGCCGGCGAAGCCAACGCCCACCGGACCAGGCGAAGCCGGCCCGCGCAGCAGCAGCCGGGCAATGGCTGGTGCTACTATCACCGCCGATTCGGCGCCAAGGCCCACCGCTGCGAGTCCCCGTGCACTTTCTCGGGAAAACGGGCAGGCCGGCCGTCAGTGAACAGCTCGGCGGCCGGCAACAGCAGCAGCCTGCTCCTCATCCCAGACAAGCAGACTGGCAGGCGGTTCCTCGTCGACACCGGCGCGGAGGTCAGCATCTTTCCGGCCTCCGGCTCGGACGCTCGGCTGCACAGTCCTGGGCCGCCGCTCTACGCGGCCAACGGCAGCCTGATCCGCACCTTCGGCACCCGCCATCTCACTCTCGACCTCGGCATCCGGCGCTGCTCGTGGCCGTTCATCCTGGCCGAGGTCTCCCGCCCGCTGATCGGCGCCGACTTCCTGCGGCACCACGGCTTGCTAGTGGACCTGCCGCACCGGCGTCTCCTGGACGCCCGCTCGCTCGCCAGCGTGCACCTGCTGGACGGCGCCGGACCCGGACTGCAGCTCGCCGCAGCCGCCGCTGCGGACCCGTACAGCCAGCTGCTAGCCGAGTTCCCCGCACTCACCGAGCCCAGCTTCCAGCGGGCCGAGCCGCGCCACGGGGTCGAGCACCACATCCCGACAAGCGGCCCGCCGGTCCACGCCCGGCCCCGCCGCCTGCCGCCGGACAAGCTGGCGGTGGCCAAGGAGGAGTTCAGGCTACTGGAGCAGCTTGGCATCGTGCGCCGGTCCAGCAGCCCGTGGTCCTCGCCGCTGCACATGGTGCCCAAGGCCTCGGGCGGCTGGCGGCCCTGCGGCGATTTCAGGCGGCTCAACGACGTCACCGTGCCCGACCGCTACCCGGTGCCGCACATCCAGGACTTCTCGGCGCGCCTGGCCGGCTGCTCGGTCTTCTCCAAGATCGACTTGGTGCGCGGCTACCACCAGGTGCCCGTGGCCGCAGCCGACGTGCCCAAGACCGCCGTCATCACACCGTTCGGCCTCTTCGAGTTTCTGCGAATGCCGTTCGTCCTCAAGAACGCCGCTCAGGCTTTTCAGCGGCTGGTGGACTCCGTCTGTCAGGACCTGGACTTCGTCTTCGCCTACATCGACGACTTCTTGGTAGCCAGCCGCAGTCAGCAGCAGCACCTGGAGCACCTGCGCACGCTGTTCCAGCGCCTGTCCGACAGCGGCCTCATCGTCAACCCGGCCAAGTGCGAGTTCGGCCGCAGCGAGATCGACTTCCTCGGCCACCGGATCAACGCGCGCGGTGCCGTGCCGCTGCCCGCCAAGGTGGACGCTATCGCCCGGTTCGCGCCGCCGACCACCGTCAAGGGCCTGCAGGAGTTCGCCGGCATGGTCAACTTCTATCACCGCTTCGTGCCGCGCGCCGCACAGCTGCTGCGCCCCATCTACGCGGCCATGGCCGGCAAGGAGAAGCTGGTCCGCTGGACGCCCGAGCTGACCGCCGCCTTCGACGGAGCGAAGCAGGCGCTGGCCTCCGCCGCCATGCTGGCGCACCCCCGGCCGGACGCGCCCATCGCCCTCACCGTCGACGCCTCGGACACGGCAGTCGGGGCAGCGCTCGAGCAGCGCGTCAACAGGCGCCTGGCAGCCGCTCGCGTTCTTCAGCCGGCAGCTACGCCCGCCCGAGCAGAAGTACAGCGCCTTCGACCGCGAGCTGCTCGCCCTGTACCTCGCGGTCCGACATTTCGGCTACTTCCTCGAGGGCCGCGCCTTTACCGCCTTCACGGACCACAAGCCGCTGGTCGCCGCCATGTCGAAGATGTCAGACCCGTGGTCGGCCAGACAGCAGCGGCACCTGGCCTACGTGTCCGAGTTCACCACGGACATCCAGCACGTGGCGGGCAAGGACAACCCGGTGGCGGACGCATTGTCCCGCTGCACGGTCTCCTCGGTGCAGCCGCAGCTGCTTCCCGGCGTGGACTTCAGCCGCCATGGCCCAGGCGCAGACCGCGGACACGGCCTCCCGGACCGACGTCAGTCTCCAGCTCGAGCCGCTGCAGCTCAGCCCCGGGGTCGCCCTGCTTTGCGACATCTCCACCGGCCGGCCGCGCCCGCTGGTGCCACCGGACTTTCGACGCCATCCACGGTCTTGCGCACCCGTTGGTCCGCAGCACGCGGCGCCTCGTCGCCGCCAAGTTCGTGTGGGCCGGCATGAACACGGACGTCAGCCGGTGGGCCCGCGCCTGCGTCGCCTGCCAGACTGGCCAAGGTGCAGCGGCACGTCGCCGCCCCGGTGGACAGCATCCGCGTCCCGGACCAGCGCTTCGCCCACGTGCACGTTGACCTGGGGGGGCCTCTGCCGTCTTCGCAAGGCTTCACGCACCTGCTGACGACCTGTGGACCGCTTCACCCGCTGGCCAGAGGCGATCCCGATGACCGACACTTCAGCTGCAGCGTGCGCCTCGGCCTTCATCGCCCACTGGATCGCCCGGTTCGGCGTGCCGAGCGACATCACCTCCGACCGCGGCTCCCAGTTCACGGCGCAGCTGTGGGCCAACGTTTCCAGGCTGCTCGGCATGCAGCTGCACCGGACCACGGCTTTCCATCCGCAGAGCAACGGGCTGGTCGAGCGGTTCCACCGGCAGCTGAAGGCCTCCCTCATGGCGCGGCTGTCGGGACCGGCCTGGGTCAGCGAGCTACCCTGGGTGCTGCTCGGCATCCGGACGGCCCCCAAGGAGGACCTGCCGGCGTCGTCGGCCGAGCTGGTCTACGGGGCGCCCCTCAGTGTGCCTGGCGAGTGTCTGCAGCCCGCCCCGCCCGCCGCCGATCACGACCAGTTCCTCGCCCGGCTCCGCGGTCACGTGCAGGCGTTCCGGCCGCCTCCGACATCCCGCCATGGCAGCCGCGCCGCCGCCTGGCCCGCCGCGCTCGACACCTGCCCGTTCGTTTTCGTCCGACGCGACGGCCATCGGCCTCCGCTGCAGCGGCCGTACGACGGCCCATTCAAGGTGCTCGAGCGGGACGCAAAGACCTTCCTGCTAGACCTGGGCACCAGGCGCGACCGCGTGGCCGTCGATAGGCTGAAGCCGGCGGTCATCGACACGGACAGCCCAATCCCAAAGCCGGCCCTGCGACCCAGAGGCCGCCCTCCGCGGCAGCCCGCTGGCGCTGAGCCGCCGGCGACGCCTCCTCCAGCAGGCCCAGCTGCCTCAGCCGACGAGTCCAAGCCAACTGCGCAGCGCAAGGCCGCCCTCCCCAGCCGCCGACAGCCGCCTCGCCAGTGTCGCCCGACGACCTTCGGCGCATAGCTCGGTGCTGCGGGGAGCTGTGTGGCGGCCAGGCCAGCTCACGTCAGTGCAGTTGCACTGAAACTATGAGTCTGCTTAGCTGGGGCGTTGGCGCGCCCAGCCAGACGGCCCGCTAAGCTTGTTTTGACTGACTCACGCCTCGTATGCGCACCTCCCCATTTGCCCTCTGGTCGCGCGCTATATCACACATTTGTGCGTAGAAAAAATAAATTAAATTTTTGCTGTCTCTCCGTTTGCTCTTGAGAGCCGCTAAAACATTATATAATATATTACATAATTGAACTGGTGCTCGGTTGCATCTATGTGATTTCCATTATTGTAGGCTACCTTTTAATTCTTACTTCCTCTTGCCCACACGCTACGTATCTTGTAGCCTCCTCCCAATTTGAGTTCTAACGCTCTGAGCCTCAGTGACTACTCATAATGATATCAGTACTCATATGAAAATGGACTCGAGCATTCATGATCCGAAATTTTTAGGTTTTTAAACTACTTAAATCACCAGCTAAAGTACAATTTTAAGGCTATTTCGACGACCTAGACGAACTTTTTTCCGACGAAAAGTGCAACTTAATTTTAGTGGACAGATAAATCAAGCATAAACGACCAAACATAACAACCGATTCTTGACTTCGCGAGAATTCAGCATATCTGCGTGAAGACAACGAACTGACAGCCGTGTCAGCCAAATCGACGACAAATCCTTCTACAACGACAAAAACTCCCACACAATGGCCCCAAAAACTGGGGAATGCTGATGAAAATGGGAAGAAACTATGTTTTCGATAAGAGGCTGAGTGCGTCAATTATTTAGGGCCAGCCCAACTCAATGATGCGTCATCAGTGCCTGAGACTTAAATCTGCCGCCTCTGCATGTCCATCAACCTTCCAATGCTTTGATTGCTCCAGCTGGCTAGCAGTTTCTCTCACCCAGCAGTTTTCCATTGTTCTGCCGCCAAGAGTAGCTGCTGGAGGAGCTGCCGTCTTCAGGCGCAGGCCAGCAACTGAATGCAATGGAAATTTACTCAGAAGGCCGGCTTTATTCAATGAAAAAGAGGCGACATCCAGCCGTTCCTAAGCTCCAGTGGGCAAAAATTTGCACAAAGTGAAGCTGGTCCCTCCAGGGACAACTGAAACTGTCCCTGGACTCCCTCGTACGAGCCATTGTTTTCTCAATACGCAACTAAAATATTTAGCAGCTCTTTTCAAGGCTGTTGAAAGCGCGCAAGAGACAGATAAAACTAGAAAAAAAGGAGAGGCTTGGTTAACTTTCTCGCTTTTCTCCTGAAATTGCTGGATCCGTTCACAAAAAATTTGTGAAATGTCGCTACTTGGAATTGCCACGATTCTGGCGGTCCTGAGTTCGATCGCCGCCAGTGCGACTTTCGTCTTCGAGAAGAGGCCGGACCTGTGCAGCTCGCCGCCTGACGCTGCTGCCAGTCAGCGCAGAGTCCTCGGCGCTCCTGTCTCTCTGGCGTGCGCCGCCGAGTGCCTGAGCAGCTCGCCCGTGTGCTCTGTGTACGAGTTCTCGCCTAGCAACCGGACCTGCGTCCTTGGAAACAGCTGTGACCTTCTGAGGCCTCAAGTTAGTTCTGCATCTGCGGCTCCGACATGCTTCTGCCAGCTCCTTGACTGTCCACTGCTCCAGCTGGCCAGCTGTTTCGCATTCACAAGCTTTCCTTTGTTCTCCGGCAAGCGGGTGGCAACTGCATGCGACGGGCATGTAGGACTTGGTGCGCAGAGTTTGCTTCAAGTGGGAGGCTGGCTAATTGCAATTAAAAAGACGCGAGTTCCTGCTGTGCCTCTGCCTCAGGCCTAGTTAAGCTAAAACTTAATTAGGAATTTTTGCAGCTTCTGATGAGCTGGTTTCTATGAAAATTTATTTCAAGGCAAGAAATTTTTAGCAAAACATCCTCAACTTGTGTTAAAGGCGAAAAAAAGATAAAAGAAGAAACACTTAGTGAAGACTTTTAAAATTTTTCGTTTTTTTCTAGAAATTTCCGGACTCCTTTTAATGAAAATTATATGAAATGTACCCACTTGTAGAAACTTCTATATTTCTGGCAGTCCTAAGTTCGATCGCCGCCGGCGCGACTTTCGTCTTCGAGAAGAGGCCGGACCTGTGCAGCTCGCCGCCTGCCGCTGCTGCCAGTCAGCGCAGAGTCCTCGGCGCTCCTGTCTCTCTGGCGTGCGCCGCCGAGGGCCTGAGCAGCTCGCCCGTGTGCTCTGTGTACGAGTACTTGCCTAGCAACCGGACCTGCGTCCTTGGAAACAGCTGTGACCTTCTGAGGTACTGGCAGCAGAATAGCGGGGCAGCCTGCGACACGAAGGTGCTGCGAGGCAGAGGGGACTGCGTTGATATTGCGGGTGGAGCTGAAAGTACAACTTTTGCTGCCGCAACCACGACTGCATTTCCGACTACTACGACTACAACTCCTACCACTTCAACGACTACAACTCCTACCACTTCAACGACTACAACTCCTACCACTTCAACGACTGAAACTCCTACTACACTCAACGACTGAAACTCCTACAACAACGACTACAACTCCTACTACAACAGCGACTACAACTCCTACTACAACAACGACTACAACTCCTACTTCCGCAACGACCGGTACAACCATAGCTCCAGTTGTGATGACCGGTGAGTTTTTACTGAATTCCATCAGCTGCTAACCCAGTAGATAAAATCCTGTGGAGTTATGCATTCAGAAAACCCGTTTTTGCGCCATAAATAATACAAAAAACTGATTTCAGCGCCATCTTCCGGAGGCCTAACGAGTCCAACAGGATCAGCTCTGGACTACTCACCGCCCGTGAGCGGCGCCTGCTACCAGATCTCGGCGTGGGGCGCCAGAGGTGGCCGGTCATCCGACGATAGCGCTGGAGGCAAAGGAGCCTTCAAAAGAGCCAACTTTGTCTTGAGCTCGACTCAAGCTCTGAAAATCGTTGTTGGAAAACCCGGAAATGACGGCGGCAAAGGTGGAGGAGGCGGAGGCGGCGGCACCTTCGTCTACAAAGACGCTGGACCAGAACTGCTGCTGGCGGCTGGAGGCGGAGGTGGAGGAAGTGCTGCATCTCCAGGCAACTCGGGAGTCGCCAATTCCGTCGGGCCCTGTGCCGATTCAACCATTGGAGCCGGTGGTGACAGCCCGTCAACATCCTCGCTCTGGAGCTGGTGGATGCCGGATGGAACTCGTCTGGCATTGACAGAGGCTGCACCAGTTGCGGCTCACCTGGCGCTTCCCAGCTCGCCTGGACTGGAGGAAATGGCGGAGACGGAGACATTGGCGGCTTCGGGGGCTACGGAGGCGGAGGCGGAGGTGGCTGCACATATGGCGACAAGCGAGGCGGCGGAGGCGGCGGCGGTGGCTACTCCGGAGGCTGCGGCGGCTCCCAGGGCAATCCAGGCGGCGGGGGCTTCAGCTACGCCGCTCCTTCTGGCCAGCATCCGACAGGAGCTGACGGCGGCAACAACGACTCTTTCGGACGGGTGGAGATCAGAATTGTGGACGGCTCTCTGTGCTGATGCCGACTGCCTCGCGATTGTCAGCAACACAAGTGAGGGTGGCACCTGAAAGATCAGCAAGTGAAAAACAGACTTTTCAATCACTGATTTTCAACGCAGAAGAACTGAATCCAATGTGAACTGGAAATTCGGAAGGGTATCTGAAATAAATTTAAATACTTTTCGTGAGATTTAGACCTCTGATTTTATTCTAACTACTGTCAAAAATTATTTTTCTTAACTTAACTTTCTGATAGAAAAAATGTACCGAAATATATATTTTTAAGCTGCCTTCTCTTGATGAAGCTTCACGCAGGCTGGGATTCATTGGAATGCATCCTCAATGCTCTTTTGATACGCATCTTTGAGCCAATTAAGGTTAAATTTTGGTCATTCGGCCAAAGACTAAAATTGTTTCGGCTAAAAGTGCACTTTAAGATGGTAGTTAAACCAAACATAACTGTTAACGCGATTCTTGACTACGCGAGAATTCAGCGCATCTGCGTGAAGACAACCAACCGACAGCCATGGCTGCCAAATCAAATGAGCCGGAATTCTCTGACGATGAAGCACAAGACGAAGACGCCAGCGACTTTCCTGGACACGAAGCCCTGGCTCGTCGGCATCTTCAGCTGCTGGTCGAGTCCAGCGCCGCTACCGAGCCCGACTTCGCCACGCAGCCGGACTTCTCGGAGCAGCAGATGCTGCTGAGCTTTCTGATTAACGAGCGGCGAAGCGCGCTGAATCGGAGCTCCAACGCGAGCAGCGGCCAGCAGCGCAGGCGGAGGCGGCTGCCGTTCCTGCACAGCAGGAGATTCGCAGCTGGCGGCGATGGCCAGCAATCGGAAGCCGCTCCAACTGATGATTTCCGCGATGGCGGTGAAAGCTTTGACGCTGCAACTGCAGAGATGCTCGAGGCCAGGTTTGCCGCCGCTGCTTCAATTGGCGCTGAAGGCCGAGCTGATCAAGATGACGATGAGGCGCGTCACGGCGAGGGCGAGACTCGACTATTGACCGAGGCGGTAGGCCTTTGGACATTCTTTTTCTGTAATCCTTCATAAAAATAATCTACGATGATATCTAACCATGCTTAATTATCAGGACGCCTCGGCCAACCAATCAGCTTTCGAGCAGCCTGAACAAAGAGCCACGCCGCCAACCTCGCGCCTTCGTTCAGCCAATCAGAGCAACGCCCAGCTCGACATGGAAAGCGACTTGGAAAACGAAGGCGAACGCTCGATCTCGCCTATGGAGGAGGTATTCTCCAAGGAGACAGCAGCTGTGCACGGCGGAGGCCCCCGAAACAGCAGAATGAGAAGCAAAAGCAGAGCCAGCAACATGCAGGAGCTCGGCTCCATGGTCAGCGACGGCATTGGCCAGTCTTCCAAGCAGCTGGAGTCTAATCAGCCAGCCCCAGCCTCCAACCTGATGGTGTGGCACCGCTTCTCCGAGATACCATTCGACATTTCCTCCAGCGAGTTCACGGTGAAGACGCCAGTGCTGCCGCTGGTGCAGGGAGGCCACCTGGTGTTCCTCATGAGCAAGTGCAGCCAGCGCACCTACCACTACTCGGTGAAGATCATCAAGAAGGCCAACAGCAGTTTCGGCAGCGGCGCCCGGACAAAACGTCGCCAATCAATCACCAATCAGACCGCTGTGATTAACAAGGACGAGTTTCTTGTGCTAAAGAAGATGGCCCATCCGTTTGTTGCTATGCTGTTGTACTTCTGCGAGAACCAGTCGCTTTATTATTATTTCTTTCCGCAGTACAGTCTGGCTAATTTGTCTAGCAATGCCAGCATGGTGAGAGTTTTGTGACACTTATCGAATGCGTCCTCATCATACTAAATAATATACTAAATTAATCTTTCTCTCCGCCAGTACATGCGCATAGACGCCAAAGCCTGCGTGTACGTCACCTGCTGCATAATCAACGCGGTGGAATACCTCTACCGGAACTGCATAGTACACCGCGACATCTCCTCGAAATGCGTGCTATTCAACGCCGACTTCAAGCCTGTGCTTTTTCACTTTGATTACGCAACATTCTATGGCACGATGCGCAGCGCCGAGGCGCGCCTGACCTTCCTGCCGGAGATGAGCAGCCGTGCACCCGAGGTGATCAGCGCGGACATCTGTAAACTGTGCGAGCCGGAGCACTACGTGAACTGCGACATCTGGGGCGTGGGGGTGCTGCTGGGTGAGCGGCCTGCTGCTGCTGATAGCTCACTCAAGCGTGATCCACTAGCTCACTCAAGCGTGATCCACTAGCTCACTCAAGCTTGATCCACTATCTCACTCAAGCTTGATCCACTATCTCACTCAAGCTTGATCCACTATCTCACTCAAGCTTGATCCACTATCTCACTCAAGCTTGATCCACTATCTCACTCAAGCTTGATCCACTATCTCACTCAAGCTTGATCCACTATCTCACTCAAGCTTGATCCACTATCTCACTCAAGCTTGATCCACTAGCTCACTCAAGCTTGATCCACTATCTCACTCAAGCTTGATCCACTATCTCACTCAAGCTTGATCCACTAGCTCACTCAAGCTTGATCCACTAGCTCACTCAGGCTTGATCCACTAGCTCACTCAAGCTTGATCCACTAGCTCACTCAAGCTTGATCCACTATCTCACTCAAGCTTGATCCACTAGCTCACTCAGGCTTGATCCACTAGCTCACTCAAGCTTGATCCACTAGCTCACTCATGCTGTAACCAAGATAACCCCTCCCTCAAAATTAATCCCCCCAACCAACCAGGCGAGCTACTGCTCAACAGCCTAGTGATGATGCGAGCTCTGAAACGAAAGCTCGACCTGCACTGGGTGTTCTCCGTGCGCGAGGGCGGCCCAGAAGACACTAGCGGCATGGCCCGTTCGCACCCCGTTGTGCCCAGAGACCTGATGGAGCTGCTCAGAATGTGCCTGAGAAAGTACCCGCAGGACAGGCCGAACATCTACGCTCTGATGCAGAATCAGGTGTTCTACAAGTACGACGTCAGCAATGTGCACACCATTCACTGCAAGCCGTCGCCTCTGATAAGCGACTTTCATCGGCTGCTCTGACTCGAACCCTGCGCATTACACACTGAGAAATTGAAACTTTAACCTATAATTCTAAACCTGTTTTTTTATGTATTGTTATCAATCTAATAGTCGAGCGTAAATTGATTGCGATGTAATTATCGCGATATTGATCCTGCCATGATTAGATGTAATTCTTGCGTTTTATAGAGCGATTCTCCTGATAATCTGCGAGGGATTCTCATTGTACTTTGTGAGCAACTCTCATTGTAGTTTGCGAGCGACTCTCATGGTATTTTGAGAGAGATTCTCATGGTAGTTTGTGAGCGATTCTCATGGTATTTTGTGAGCGATTCTCATGGTAGTTTGTGAGCAATTCTCATGGTATTTTGTGAGCGATTCTCATGGTAGTTTGTGAGCGATTCTCATGGTAGTTTGTGATCGATTCTCATGGTAGTTTGTGAGCGATTCTCCTGATAGTTTGTGAGCGATTCCTTTTGCGGTAGTTTTGCTATAATTTTATTTAACGAAAGACGGATTCGTTATTGAAAACCGAAAAATCAGCCAATAAAAAATGAAAAAAATCCAACAAAAATCTGACAATTTCTTATCAAGCCAAGAGCGCATTTGTCCAGCAGTCAAAACGTCACTCTTTCAACCAGTCATCGGCATCATTTGCCAACTTGCCGCTGTTTATTTATTATCATTATAAGCAACAGTCACAAACAACACGCATACAGAGCCCGCCAAGTCAGCCACATCGCCGCCAATTCTCACAGACGACGTCCGCGACGACCGCCCTTACGCCGGGTGCAATCGCTCGGGATCGGCGTGACATCTTCGATGCGGCCGATCTTCATGCCCGAACGGGCCAGAGCGCGCAGAGCGGACTGGGCACCCGGTCCGGGCGTTCGGGTTCGGTTGCCGCCCGTGGCGCGAATTCGAACGTGCAAAGCGTTGACGCCGAGGGCTTTGCAACGCTCGGCAACGTCTTGGGCGGCTAGCATGGCGGCGTAGGGCGAGCTCTCGTCGCGGTCGGCTTTCACTTTCATGCCGCCGGTGACGCGGACGATGGTCTCGCTGGGGATTGGGGCGGGTTCTGTTTTTATGATCAACTTGTCTCCATGGAAACATGGTTTAAAGATTCTTTCACTTTGATACTTAGAAAAAAGAATCTCACACCTAGATGGGGAGACTCTGGAATCTCACACCTAGATGGATACGGAGACTCTGCAATCTCACACCTAGATAGATACGGAGACTCTGGAATCTCACTCCTAGATGGGGGGACTCCAGAATGTCACACCTAGATAGATTCGGAGACTCCAGAATCTCACACCTAGATGGGAGACTCTAGAATCTCACACCTAGATGGGGAGACTATAGAATCTCACATCTAGATGGGAAGACTCCAGAACCTCACGCATTGACACGGAGACTCTGGAATCCCACACGTAGATTGGAAGACTCTAGAATCTCACACCTACATGGGGAGACTCCAGAATCTCACACCTAGATGGGGAGACTATAGAATCTCACACCTAGATGGGGAGACTCTAGAATCTCACACCTAGATGGGGAGACTCTAGAATCTCACACCTAGATGGGAAGACTCCAGAACCTCACGCATTGACACGGAGACTCTGGAATCCCACACGTAGATTGGAAGACTCTAGAATCTCACACCTACATGGGGAGACTCCAGAATCTCACACCTAGATGGGGAGACTATAGAATCTCACACCTAGATGGGGAGACTCTAGAATCTCACACCTAGATGGGGAGACTCTAGAATCTCACACCTAGATGGGGAGACTCTAGAATCTCACGCATTGACACAGAGACTCTGGAATCCCACACGTAGATTGGAAGACTCTAGAATCTCACACCTACATGGGGAGACTCCAGAATCTCACACCTAGATGGGGAGACTCTAGAATCTCACGCATTGACACGGAGACTCTGGAATCCCACACGTAGATTGGAAGACTCTAGAATCTCACACCTACATGGGGAGACTCCAGAATCTCACACCTAGATGGGGAGACTCTAGAATCTCACACCTAGATGGGGAGACTCTAGAATCTCACACCTAGATGGGGAGACTCTAGAATCTCACGCATTGACACAGAGACTCTGGAATCCCACACCTAGATAGATACGGAGACTCTGGAATCTCACTCCTAGACAATTTTACACTAGAACTTCATCCCCTAAAAATAAGTCCCCTTAAATTGCACCCTAAAAACGGCTATCATTAAACTCACGCTCCAGTGGGATCGGTGACGTGCACGAAGGTGTCGTTAAACGAGGCAAAAATGTGCGCAACGCCGAATACAATCTCGCCTTCGGCCACTTGCGGACCCAGTTGCACCTGCTCCTCCTTCTTAGGGGCTCCTTTGCGTGGCGCCATTTTTCACTGATAATTATTGGTTTCTCACTTGCACTGAAATTGTGGTTGCAGTTGAAATTTAACTTTAATTTCTTTACAATAATAATAAATCATTGCTAATGCGTTCATAGTGATGAGGGAAGAATGAAAGAGAAGAGGAGACAGGAAGAGGGGAGGAGGGAGGACAGGAAGGGGAGACAGGAAGAGGAGGGGAGACAGGAAGGGGAGAGGGGAGACAGGAAGAGAAGGGGAGACAGGAAGAGAAGGGGAGACAGGAAGGGGAGAGGAGGGGAGACAGGAAGAGGAGGGGACAGGAAGAGGAGAGGCGAGCCTGAAAGAGGAGTCTGAAAGTGACAGGAAATCCGGAAAGGACTGGTAAAAAAAGCAAACAAATGACGGGCAGAAAAGTCTGAAAGCGGTACCCTAAAACTAAACTATGGAAAAAGAAATCTTGCAAAAATAAGTTGAACAAAGAAACACAAAGAGAAATCGCAAAAGAGCTACAAATAGATCGTAACTGCATCTTCAATATTTATTTAGGACAAGCTGACTATATTAATGCAAAGAGCTTTAAGTGTTTCACCAATAGGTAAGATACATTGTGGCAGAGACAAATATAACATGCAACAAAAGATTGCTTACGTGCCAACTGTTACTACAACATAATCCTGCCGATGCAATGCAACGGTCTGCTACTGATTAACCAAGGATAAGAAGATCTGGGAAGTCTCATAGCCCATATTGAGGATATGGGAAGTCTTAAAGCCCAACTTGGACATCTGGGAAGTCTCAAAGCCCTACTTGGAGATCTGCGAAGTCTCAAAGCCCGAATTTGGGGATCTGGGAAGTCTCAAAGCCCTACTTGGAGATCTGGGAAGTCTCGAAGCCTTACAAGGGGATCTGGGAAGTCTCAAAGCCCAACTTGGACATCTGGGAAGTCCCATAGCCCGACTTGGGGATCTGGGAAGTCTCATAGCTTAAATTGGGGATCTGGGAAGTTTTATAGCCTTACTAGGGGATCTGGCAAGTCTCAAAGCCCTACTTGGAGATCTGGGAAGTCTCAAAGCCCGAATTTGGGGATCTGGGAAGTCTCAAAGCCCTACTTGGAGATCTGGGAAGTCTCGAAGCCTTACAAGGGGATCTGGGAAGTCTCAAAGCCCAACTTGGACATCTGGGAAGTCTCATAGCCCGACTTGGGGATCTGGGAAGTCTCATAGCTTAAATTGGGGATCTGGGAAGTTTTATAGCCTTACTAGGGGATCTGGCAAGTCTCAAAGCCCTACTTGGAGATCTGGGAAGTCTCAAAGCCCGAATTTGGGGATCTGGGAAGTCTCAAAGCCCAAATTTGGGGATCTGGGAAGTCTCAAAGCCCTACCTGGAGATCTGGAAAGTCTCAAAGCCTTACTAGGGGATCTGGGAAGTCTCATAGCCCTACTTGGGGATCTGGGAAGTTTTAAAGCCCGATCCATGTCAAGGATCTGTTACAAAACTAAATACAGAATTAAGCTTTGAATGGATTAAATAAAAAAAACTCATTCCGAAGTCAATTTTCGACACTCTTAGCGGCGGCCGGCTCCGACTTATCCCCAGACTGACTGACAGCCTGACGGCTTCCCGGCCTGGTAGGCATGAAAGACCTGTTCAAAATCGCCGCCCGCTTTCTTAGCAGATCAACCGAAGCTGAAATGCAGCAGAAAAGCCCGGGGCACAGCGAAGCCTTGCACCCGCATTAGCTGGCCAAAATCTGGCGAGTCAATTTGATGGACAGCCGCAAACTCGAATCGACCAATTAAACCAGTTCGAGAGATCATCGGGCCCGAGCTCAGATCAACAAAATCGCCAACCCGATAAACTGACACAGTTTTATCGTTAGGCTTGGCGTCCACTATGCTTTGAATTGCCGCCAATTTGACGTCGTTGTGTTTGAAAATCTCCATGGCAACGGACTGAGGCACGTCCATTGGTTGGAATGGATCGTCGGCGGCGATTATTCGTTCGGCGGACAGGCTGAGAGCGCGCAGTTCTGACTGGCTTGGATTCCATGTCAGGGGTTGGCCGTTGGTTCGCGATACCTGCCGATATGTTTCGATAGGTTTTGTAAGTGCACTACATCCAATCAATAACTTGATGAGCTGGACAAAATTACTCAACTAAATTTAAGATTTTCCAATTTAGCGATATAAAAGCATCCCAAGGGCTTCTACGAGATTAAAGTTCATTAAAGGTCATTAGGAATTCCCTACGATTGAAGTTCGATGTTATTTGGGATTCCCCAAAAATTGAAGTTCATTAAAGGTCGTTGAGGATTTCCTTAAATTTAAGTTTATTTAAGGCCATAAGGGATTTCTCAAATTTCAAGTTCATTCAAGGTCGTTGGAGATTTCCCAAAATTAAAGTTCATTCAATGTCGCTGAGGATTTCCCAAAATTGCAATTCATTCAAGGTCGTTGAGGATTCCCCAATATTTAAGTTCATTCAAGGTCGTTGGGGATTTTCTTAAATTTAAGTTCGTTTAAGGTCGTTGAGAATGGGAATTTCCCAGAATTAAAGTTCATTCAAGGTCATTGGAGATTTCCCAAAATTGAAGTTCATTCAAGGTCGTTGGGGATTTCCCAAAATTGAAGTTCATTCAAGGTCGTTGGGGATTTCCCAAAATTGAAGTTCATTCAAGGTCGCTGAGGATTTCCCCCAATTAGAGTTCATAGGTTGCTGAGGATTTCTTAAAATTGAAATTCAGTGCGGGAACGATAATGATAATAACATTTAATTAAAAAAACTGCTTACCCGACAGTCGTACACAAAGCTGCCACTCTTAATAAACGGCCTCGGAAAACTAATCAGCTTGACAACGTGGGCCTCATTGAAAGCTGTCTCGAACACGGAACCAAGCAATAGAGAACCGGAGCGCCACAACGCCTCATTGCAGATTTTGATGCCTGAATATTATTTTAAAAAGATAAACTATGTTTAAACAATCGCAAATAGAAAAAAATAATTAAAAAAACAAAATCGCACCATCAGCCTCCTCCTTGCTACTGGGCGTCTTGAAGTTAAGAAACTTTAACGAACAGTTTTGGTTCAATGGCCGATGCATGTCCAGAATAGTAGTATTATTAGCCAGTGCAAGTACAGACTCGGAGCATAATTCTTCAGGACAGATGCTTAGCAACATCCAGAGGCGTTGAAACGCCCTTGTTCATGTACAGACTGTGCGACTGGCCGTCTAATCCAGTGTACACAACTTCAATCTTGTCAACTGTTCGTTTGGCTCGTTTTAATTGGCGTTCGAATTCTTCGTTGAAGATGGCGAGTCGGTGGCCCTGTTGGGCGTCGCTTGACACGCTAGCCGTGTCAGCAGGCGACTCGACTTTGTCGTCCTCGGCATTGGCAATGGAAAATCCTCTGCAGTTCTGACGCTGGGTCAGGCGGGACAGAGGCAGCGATCGTCTGAGCAGGATGGCTATAGCAGACATTTGACTTAGCAACTGTTTAGCTGATTCACTGAAATCATAAGTTAATTACGTTGATTATCAGTTAGTCAAATTAAAAAATAAATCGTATATAAGATAATTGATTTACTTGTCCATAAAATAAATATGCAAAAATACATAAATGAATAGTTTGAATGTCAAAAATAAATAAGCATATTAAATCAAGATTGAAATTTCTATCCTAATCCAAATCTATCAGTCATTGCTTTTAGTACTTGATTGTTTCTGCCATTATAAAAAAAAACTTCAGAACTGTTGTGGTTAGCTAAAAAGACACTGATATTGCAAAGCATTTGTTTGGGCACACAGCCACTTATTTTGTTTATGGCGCGAACTCCATACAGCTATGGAGATCGCGAGACTTTGGTTCAAGAAGAGCCAAGAGATAATGAGAGGCGGACCAAGAAACCGCAGCACAAATAAATAAAGTGCACATTCAATAGTACGAGTAACACACAAATCTTCCGTCTTCGTGACCTCAGGTTAAGTTGTAACAATGGCGACGAGCTCAAGGGAATTTATCGGACCACTGAAGCGTGGCGAGGACCCAGCTCGGTGGATTCAACAATTCGAAGCAGTTGCAGCATGGCAGCAAATCACTGAGGAGAACGACAGGAAGAAGAATGCGCTACTGGCTATGATAGGCACCGAAGCCTTCAATATGATTGCCGACGCAGTCGTGCCCGAAAAGCCATCGGATAAGACTCTAAACGAGTTAACAACTATTCTGCTGGAGCAGTTTCAACCGAAGAAACTCGGCATAGCAGCCAGGTACGAATTCTCCAAGCTTAGACAAGGCGAGGATGACATTCCAACGTACGTTAGGAGATTGCGAGCGGCAGCTGAAGATTGTGAGTTCGGGCGAGAATTGGAAAACCGACTGCGGGATCAATTCGTATTTGGAATCGCGAATCATGATGCCTTGAAGAAAATGTTGACCGAGAAGCTCACCGACCTGACGCTAAAGAAGGCTGTCGAGATTGCCACAGCATTTGATGCTGTAAAAAGGTCACAGAAGAATTGGCAAAATGATCAATCATCAGTTTGCAAGGTGACAGGACAAGAGAGACGCCGCTTTGAGCCATCCACGAAGAACCTGCATTCATGGCAATCGCAAGAAGCCAGGACAGGCGTGAAAGGTACATCTCATCCTGAGTTCGAGAACTGTAAATGCTGCGGACGGAAAGGCCACGACAAGCAGCATTGCAGATTCCGTAACGAGGCGTGCCGCGTGTGTCGAAAAATTGGTCACCTAGAAGCAGTTTGCCGCCAGAAGCAGAAGCAAAGGCAAGTCAGAATGATCAATGGATCCGAAGACCAGAAAAAGGAAACGGATCACTATGTGTTTGCAGCTAGAACTCCAGACAGACACACATACGTAGTCAATCTGCAAATCAATGGCAGTACAGTCCAAATGAATTTTGACACAGCTGCAGATATGACGCTGATTCGAGAAAAGGACTTCCATCGTCTGAAATACAAGTCCGACATCCGACCATGCAATGCAAACGTAAAGGATTACAACGGACATACGGTGGCGGTTATTGGCTGCAGTGACGTCAAAATTGAGCATCCGAACTACAGAGGTAGGCTGACTGCATACATTGTGAATTCGGACAAGCAAAACATCATGGGTCGAGACTGGATAAAAGCAGTCTTCCCAGGAATCGATCAGCAGATATCCGGAGTTTGCAATTTAGTCACCAACTTTGAGGCTCACATCACACTGAAGGAAGGAGCCAGACCAGTGTTTTTGAGACCCAGATCTATTCCGTATGGTCTGAGGAATGCTGTCAAGACAGAACTCGATAGATTAGTCAGTGAAGGGATCATTTCGAGTGTGTCAGACAGTGAATGGGCAACACCAATAGTACCGATCCGAAAGGCTGATGGAAGAGTCAGGATTTGCGGCGATTACAAGGCAACTGTGAATCCACAGCTCACAGACATGGTGTCAACTACGCCGACAATGGAGGACATTCTGAATGGACTTCATGGTTCTAGATTTTTTACAACTTTGGACCTGACGAATGCATATCATCAGCTTCCAATGGACAGCGAATCGGCTAAGTTGACCACGATATCAACACCATTTGGACTCTACCAGTACAAAGGCCTACCGTTTGGCATCAAGCAATGCCCGGCAATATTCCAAAGCTATCTGGATAAAATTTTGTACGGATTGAAAGGAGTCCAAAGTTACCAAGACGATGTAATTGTTCATACTGCCTCCAAGTTTAATCACGAACAGGCTGTACGAGCTGTGAAGGCCAAGCTGGCACAAAATGGACTCCAGCTCAACGAAGACAAGTGCGTCTATTGCCAGGAAGAAGTCAAAATCCTAGGCCTAATTGTCAGTGGCAATGGAATACGACCTGACCCACAGAAGATCAGAACAATCAATGGGTTTCAAAGACCACAGAATCCAGCGGAATTGCGGAGTTTTCTCGGGATGCTAGAATTCTACGGACGGTTCATCAAAGACTTGTCTGAAATCAGAGCGCCCCTGAGCCGACTCCTACAAACAAACATCGCTTGGTCTTGGGAGAAAGACCAGGAGAGGGCATTCCAGAGGCTGAAGGAGGCCCTAACCGGGGATTCTGTGCTGGCCATGTTCAACCCAATGGACGAAGTCACCCTGACAACTGATGCGTCTCCCAGTGGAATAGGCGCGGTGATCGAACAGAAAGGCAGGCCAGTGCTATACGTGTCCAAGACGTTGACCAGCGCAGAACGAAACTATGCTCAAATCGAGCGAGAGGCCCTGGCAGTGGTATGGGCAGTGAAGCGGCTGCACAAGTTTTTGTATGGAAGGAAGTTCAAACTGGTCACGGACAATAAGCCGCTACATTATATATTCCATCCAAGCAAGACGTTGTCTTCAGTCACAGCCGCACGACTCCAGCGTTGGGCAGTCACGATGATGGCGTACAACTACGATATAGTGCACAAGACAACGAGTGAAATACCTGTGCCTGACGCCCTTTCAAGATGCACCTCCGCTGGTTCCGAGAAAAGTCATTTTGAAATCGACGCTATTCAAGACTGCACCTCTGATCCACCCGTTTCCAAGAAATCTGTGCGCATGGCGTCAAAACAAGACCCTTTAATGAGGATGCTATTTCGGCAAGTAAGGCACGGTTGGAAAAAGCGCACACGAGGTCCTCTAGAACAATTTGCCAAGGTGCGAAATGATCTAGTCGTTGAGGATGGTCTCTTGTACAAAGGAAATCGTTTGGTAATTCCATTAAGTTTGCGGAAGGAAGTGTTAGCAGAACTTCATCGAGGTCATATGGGAAAGGAATCTATGAAGTCAATTTCCCGACAGACGGTTTGGTGGAATAACATCGATAAGGACATTGAGAATTTCGTCAGGGCGTGCAGCGACTGTTGCAAGGCAAAGGACTACGTCCGACCTCAGTGGCAGTCATGGCCACACGAGATCGACAGATGGAATCGTGTTCACGTGGATTTCGCCGGACCGCTAACAAACGGTGCATACGCATTGGTTCTGGTTGATGCATTCTCGAAGTGGCCAGAAGTACACATAATGCAAAGGACCACAGCATCTGAAACAATCAAAAGACTTCGTCGCACATTTGCGCAGGAAGGTGTGCCTGGAACTATCGTATCTGACAACGGACCCCAGTTCACTTCTAGAGAATTGGCTGAGTGGCTTCGAGATATTGGGTGCAAACACGTAAAGACACCGCCGTACCATCCGAAGTCGAACGGAATCGCGGAGAGGTTTGTACGGACACTGAAAAATCACCTCAGAGCCTCACAATCCGATGATCTGCAGACAGCTGTAGACCGATTTCTGATCCAATACCGGAATCGAGTCCATCCGACAACAGGACGGGCACCGGCCGAGATCATGAGAGGTCGATTGTTAAAGTCACCTATCATCAATTTGCAGCGAGACGTCTGGATCAGGAACTACAACAAAAAGGATTTACTTTTCGAACCAGGAGTCATCTGTGAAAATTATCCTCAGTCTGAGAAAGTCGTTAAAGTGCGGACGGATTCTGGCGTGGAGAAGATGGCCCACATGGAGCAGTTAAAGGACAGAGTTCGTTCTGACGAGTTTGAGGAAATGCGGCAGGAACAATGTGAGAAGCGTGAGCACGACGTGGTAGGCGACAACAAGGACCAAAGTCAGAAGTCGGATAAAAAGGACAACAACAGCACTCTCGCTGACCCAGGAGTCAACGCACGGCCCCAACGGAACCGACATCCACCTGAGCGGCTGCAGTACGAGCGTTTGGGAAATCCTGGTTAGCCTGGGAGAGTGTTGTGGTTAGCTAAAAAGACACTGATATTGCAAAGCATTTGTTTGGGCACACAGCCACTTATTTTGTTTATGGCGCAAACTCCATACAGCTATGGAGATCGCGAGACTTTGGTTCAAGAAGAGCCAAGAGATAATGAGAGGCAGACCAAGAAACCGCAGCACAAATAAATAAAGTGCACATTCAATAGTACGAGTAACACACAAATCTTCCGTCTTCGTGACCTCAGGTTAAGTTGTAACAAGAACCAATATTATAATGGGCCTGATTAAATTTGCGGATACAAATTTGTTACTGAATTTTCTGTTTATTTTATTTTTAAATCAATTGAACTTTCAATACATTTGGAATAAAAGTTTAAATACTTATTATTTTTTAGCATAGCTTACCAAATATATACCACCTATCTACTATAGGCAATTATTAGAAAATGATCTTTTGCTAATCTTTATACTGAATTTAACTAAAAAAATATGCATGCAATAGCAATTCTATTAACTAAAATTTAAGGAGCTCCATTGTCTGGGTCATGCTGGGAGCACACCCAAAAGGAGTAAATAAAAAAATCATTTTGATGCCAATAGCAAATGGATGCATGCCACTTGCAACTCAGACAATTTGGTCAGCCAGTGCAACTTATTTGCAACCTAAGAATTGAAGAACCAAAAAAGGTCTCACAAACCACTTGTGGCCTATACCTTACTATTTATTGTACTTCTTTGCTATTCTTCCCCTATTTTTACAAATATATTGCCTAGCTTACAACTTCCACCCTCATTTTTGCAAACTTATAACATATTTGTACCATCCATGAATGCTGTCACATCCCATGATCTGCAGTATCAAAGGAGCTAATGTTAATATAAGTATTCATTACCAAAGGAAAAAACAACTTATATACTTAACCAAAATTTCAAAAAGTTTGAAAAAATCTATATGTATAGCTTAGGATAAGGTATCAGACCAAATAAGGAATAAGAACTAAGTAAAATGTTTGGTTATTTAATCATTTCTATTTGTGTCAATTTAGCTTAAAAACTTTATAAATTTAAATAGCTATTGACACTGACAGAATTAAAAATACAATAAAGTAATTAACAAAGATTATAAAAAATCTATTCTATTTCTAGTCAAACTATACAAACATTATTTTTATATTTAATAGGTAATGCTAAATAGTTATATTTCATAATTTTTTTAAAACTTTTTGGTTTGCTTTTAAATTTTTAGTGTTGATGTTTCTAGGCAAACTGTTTCTGTTCTTGGCTTATAAGCCTATTCCCAGTTTTCCTTTTTTGTTCCTTGGAATTTTGGATATTACTAGTTTTATGTTTTTTATACATAATCCCAGGTTATCTTTAATGTGCTACTCTTACCCTTTTTATTTCTCTTTGTTATCAAAAATTAAAAATTTGGGCAATCTTCTAGATTGCTACATTTAATTATTTCACATTAAATTTGATATTCCAGCTACCTACCAACTGACTAAAGATGGCAAGGCAACCACCCACACAAACTACAATTGTTCCAATTGGTGATCTTTGTCCCGCTGCCAAGCTGTGTGACCTGGACCTCACCATGTGCAACCTAGTGCTACTGATATCAGATAACCTATCAACTATGCACTGGCTGGCTAAGTACCGGCTACTGTCCAATGCGCTTAACTATAACAATCAGCGAGTATCTCAGTGAGTATCTCTGGTGCCACCTATACCCATACATGCGCAACACCCGGCCGACCTGGCCGGATGACAGGCCTGCCAAGCAAGGGACGTCGCAAAATCGCTGATGTATATGGCAAAATTGATGAAAAACAAGGGGATAAGTCGCAAAATGGAGAAGAATTGGGAAGATTCAGACAAAAATGGTTTGCGGGACCTTTTTTTTTTGGTCCTTCCAAATTTTTGCCCAACTAAGTCGCAAATTTTTCCACTGATGAGCTATGTCGCACTTACACTGAACAACGTCGCACTTTTTGTCACAAACAATGTCGCACTTACATTAAACAACGTCGCACTGGCCGGGTAAGATTCAGGAGGTTGCGCATGTATGCCTATACCCAGACAACTCATTTGGCAACTTCCTGTACTAGGTTGCCCACTACTATGCTGTTTAATAATAGTTTTCAATTATTGAAATAATTAGGCTCTAAATGTAGCAATCTAGAATTGCCAAAATTTGTTCCATGTATAGTAGCTTTTTAATATATTCCTTTGTTTATAGCTGCATGTCAATTCTATGTATATTCTTCTCTTTAGCACCTTATATAGGTTACCTTTAGTATTTAGGCCTAGACCCAGTATTTTATTAGCTATTGCTTTCTGACAATTGGGAATACTGATTTTAAAAAGCAGTGATTATCCCCATAGTAGCTACAATTGGAGTAATATTTTGCTTATTTGCAGATCTGTCTGCCACTTTTGGCAGTGTTTCATGAGGATAAGCAAAATATTATTCCAATGGTACCATTTTTGGACAATTGAAGTAAGTTTGCACTATCAGTATTGGCAATCAATAAAATTTCCAGGATTCCAGCAGTTGACAAAATATGCATAGCTAATATTGGTGGTTGCTAAAAATTCCTAAATTTTCGATTGCTAGACAGGTATACAATAGACCAAGGGCCTTATATAGCCTACAGGTATGATGGGGTATCTTGGTATTGCCTACCATATAAAGCAGAACAGAAATGCTTTTTATTACAATGATTAGATGTACATAAAGTAAAAAACCCAAGTTTGAAAGAAGTTAAGCCTTTAATACACTCGACTACCACGAAAACAATAAGTCAAAATTATACTAATTTTGTATTGACGCCAGCTTCTCTCTCAAGGCTACGTGTTGTGCCACAAGCTCTTGAACAGCTCGCGCAAACCGTGCCGATCGATGGTTTAAAATATAGTATAAAAAGTATTCTTTTGAGTAAATTGCCATAATTTAAGGTAAAAAATATTTTTTCTATAATAAGGGTACACTACTTAACGGGGCGCCTCGGCATTCCGCAACTTTTAACTTCGAAATTGTTTTAGCTAGTTGCACTAACGACATGCAAATTCCGCATATAAAGTAGAAAGGTGCTGCGAACCTTTCACTAAGTCCCCCTACGTCTTTGCATCAATGGGAAGAGCCCTTCAATGAGGCTGAACCCTGTACTCACTTGTTGTATTTTCTATAATTAAAATAGAAAGTGAGATGAATTTTTTATTTAACCGTAACGGGAGTCGCAGGAGACAGAGAAATCAAAGAAAAATTTCAGAATGTAACTTGAAGAAAAGTTTAAAATTTCATCGTGCCTAGTAACTCTTAAAAAGCTAATTTTCTGATTATACAGGAAGATATGGATTTGACAAAATATCTTGCAGCCGGGCTAAATGACTAATAGCTATGAACTTATGAAAGTTTGTAAAAACTCAATAAATTTAATGTAATTATGCCTACTTTTATTCCAAATGAAATTTTTCTTCGTTTGATCTTTTCTGCCGATTTGTTGTTTGTTTGGATTAAGAAAATTGCATTAAACAAAAAGTAAGCACCAAATTTACATGCGTAAATTTCATTTTTATAATTAATATAGTGAAACTATACCATGTACACTACATTAGGCCCAAACTCTTACTACCTTAATTTACGTAAGCTTGTTTTGCCAATGGCAAAATTTTTCGTGCAATTATATATTAAATAGATTCAATAATTACAATGAGTAGATAGATAATTAATGAATGAATCGCATAAACGTTAAGGTTAAAACCTTACTTTGATCTATAATTCTCATAATTCAAGAAACTGCTTAGACTCTTTGGGCATAGCAAGCTTACTATTTTCTAAAACTCTATATTCTTTTTTTCAGACAAAAATTTTACTACATGTAAATATTTTTTGGCTAAGCCCAATTAAGCTAACTGCCGTCCCATTTAGTTTACATTGCACGAAAAGTTCCGTTCTTTTAAAACAAATTCGTTCAGAAACCGTATAATGTATTACAAGTAAAAAAATAAAAAAACAATAAGCCATGACCAGTCAAAAATACTTAATCCAATGATATTTCCAACTGGAGACTCCCTTAACTTTTAGGCTTGCATGCCTTTTATTTCCTTCGCGATTCGATCGGCACAAAAACAGTCACACGCTGTCAAACTCAGTGAATAGCAACCGGGCCTGATTCAGTTCGTTCACTTGCGCGACACAGCCAGCCGGCGGTCCCTCTCCTCGGCGATGCTGAGCTTGACGCCCTTGCCGCGCGGCAGCGACACCCAGGGCTGGTTGCCCTTACCAATGACGAACACGTTGTTCTCCCTGGTGGCGAAGCTGTGCCCCAGCGAGTCCTTGACGTGCACGATGTCAAAGTCCGGGTGGCGCTCGCGGTGGGTGATGACGCCGACGCGGCCGGTGTTGGCGCCGCCCGTGATCATGCACAGGTTTCCCGGCTCGAACTTGACGAAGTCGATGATCTTGCCGGTGGCCAGGTCCACGCGGATCGTGTCGTTGGCCTTCACCAGCGGGTCCGGGTACCGGATGGTGCGGGCGTCGTGCGTGCTCAGCAGCGGCACGTTGCCCTGGGCGGTGCCGACCCTGGGGGAGGGTTGGGATGAAGATTGCACTTTCTGTGCTGAATCCCTGATCCCATCCTGAGTCTGCTTCACTCTGATCCCACATGCCTGATCCCATCCTGTGTCTGCTTCACTCTGATCCCATCCTGTCTGCTTCATTCTGAGTCCTACACGCCTGATCCCATCCTGTGTCTGCTTCACTCTGATCCCACATGCCTGATCCCATCCTGTGTCTGCTTCACTCTGATCCCACATGCCTAATCCCACCCTGTGCCTGCTTCACTCTGATCCCACATGCCTGATCCCGTCCTGTGTCTGCTTCACTCTGATCCCACATGCCTGATCCCACCCTGTGCCTGCTTCACTCTGATCCCACATGCCTGATCCCATCCTGTGTCTGCTTCACTATGATCCCACATGCCTGATGCCATCCTGTGTCAGCTTCACTCTGATCCCATCCTGTGTCAGCTTCACTCTGATCCCATCCTTTGTCAGCTTCACTCTGATCCCATCCTGTGTCAGCTTCACTCTGATCCCATCCTGTGTCAGCTTCACTCTGATCCCATCCTGTGTCAGCTTCACTCTGATCCCATCCTGTGTCAGCTTCACTCTGATCCCATCCTGTGTCAGCTTCACTCTGATCCCATCCTGTGTCAGCTTCACTCTGATCCCATCCTGTGTCAGCTTCACTCTGATCCCATCCTGTGTCTGCTTCACTCTTATCCCACATGCCTGATCCCATCCTTTGTCTGTTTCCCCCTGATCCCATCCTGTGCCTGCTTCAGATGAGATTAATTTATGATGCTGCTTTGTATTCTTTTCCGCCGTCTGCGTCTGCGTGCTGCCACGCTCCTGCCTTTGTCTGCGTGCCTTTCTATTCTTAGTCTACTTCAGTTCTTTTTGTCCACTTGTACCTAAGTCAGTCAAGCTAGTTTATCTAAAGTTATTGAATTATCTATCAATATTCTATTCCTTATACTCTGATCCCACATGCCTGATCCCATCCTGCACTGCAAATACCTATTTCTAACTGGGATTTAAAAGATGAATTCAGAATCCTATTCCAACGCATCCCCATGGAGAATCCCCACCGCAGCCGCATAGCCCAGCCTCCCAAATCCCAACAACGGCACGACAACGCGAGCTCCGCTTACCTGCGCACGCGGCACAGCTTGTACTTGGCCTCCTCGGGCGTGATGGCGTGCAGAGCGAAGCGGCCCTTGATGTCGTAGATCAGGCGGTAGTTCTCGCCGGTGCGCTCGATGCTGATCACGTCCATGAAGCCGGCCGGGTAGCGCTTGTCCGTGCGGACGCGGCCGTCCACCTGCCATTGGGTGGGAGTTGGAGCAATTGACATTTTTGAGTAAAGTCTTCGCAGGAAGAGACCGTCTTTAGGGAGTTGTAGCCTAATGGCTAGGGCGCCTGCCTTATGACCGGAAGGTCGTGGGTTCGAGTCCCGGCCCTAAGAGACAATTTGTGCCCTTGAGCAGGGCACTTAATCCCGCATTGCTTCAGTCCACCCAGCTGAGATCGGGTACCAGTTTGAGCTGGGTAAATTTAGTGTGGGTGTTGCGGCCCCTCCAGCCCGTCAGACTGACAGCTGTACACAGCCCTCGGATGCGCCGCGCAACTAGCTGCGGCTGTGCCGTGGGCTGTACATCTGATCGACAGGTCGGGTGTCTAAATTTATTATTTACTGATATTTTGAGTTAAGTGTTCAGATAATCTAGCTTCATATTCTCTCATCCTATCACTTCTTCCCCTCCTGGCCCACCTTCTCTAATTGTCCGCCTTCTTCCCTTCTTGTCCTGCCTCCCACAGTGAGCACACAAGAGCCCGAACCTTGATGCAGCGCTGGGCCAGAATCTTGGTGGTCTCCTTGTACGTGAGCGCGTACTTGAGCCGGTTGCGCAGGAACAGGCAGAGCGGCAGGCATTCGCGCATTTTGTGCGGACCGGCCGCCGGTTTGGGGGCGAAGCAGCCGGACATTTTGTCCAGCATCCAGTGCCGCGGGGCGTTCACCCGCTTCAGGTGCTTTCTAAGGCCGCGCACACCCATGACTGGCTACTGTTGGAGCTGAAGGGTCAGTAGTAAATTACGCTCGTATGAATCTAGCAAGCTTGATAACGGCTAGAGTGTATAATTCTTTAATTGCTTCTAAATTTGGCAAAATTTTCTTCTTGTGCAGATATAAAATACTTGCAATATAGCTTAAAAATTTATAACAAAAATATTGACAATAAAAATGAAAATAATTTGCTATTTTACTAAAATTCAATAGTTAAATATTTTAGCAGTTTAGCAAAAACTTCCACATTCCTAACTATGGAATAGTGATCATCTTGTCTGGGACTTACAAACAAAAGAAATTCTAATATTCCATAAGGTATAACATACGTGCGCAACAGTCGGCCAAGTCGGCTGATCTGGCCAACTGATTTATTGGCTGACCAAGGTAAGTCGCAAAATCGCTGATGTAAGTCGCAAAATCGTAGATAAAAGTAGCAAAATCAGCATTAAAAGTCCCAAATTGGTGAAAAACGAGGGGGTAAGTTGCAAAAAGGGGGTATGTCACAAAAACGAGGGGGTAAATCGCAAAATGGTGAAGATTTGGGAAGATTCAGGCAAAAATGGTTCGCAGGACCTTTTTTTTTGTCCTTCAAACTTTGACCCAAAGTAAGTCACAAATTTTTTTTAAACTAAGTCGCACCAGCCAACCGAATTTTTCAAGTTGCGCACCTATGAGGTATAACACAGTATGTTTATCCCTCTATCCATAGTTAATAGTCCTTAATTTTTATATTTATTTAAATTTAGGCATTTTTTGTTGTTTTGCTTAAAAATATTTTGTTACATTTAAGTATTTTGGCAATTGATCAAGTTAAAAGTTGTTAAAGTAATATACAAAAGTCAAATAGAAGTCTAATTGGCATTCCTAAATTTAAGCAGCTATTATACAACATTGCCAAATTGCAGCTGGAATTATTAGCTTTTGTAAATTCAATATTAATCAAGTTAGAAATGGTTTAGTAAGCAAAAATACAGTTGCAAAAAATTCAGACCTTTAAAAAGGAATTAAAGGTAAAGAGATGCACTTGTCCAAATGTCCAAAATGTCCAAAAAGAGTAAAAAAAGCAAAATTTCACAAAGTGATGTGACAATCACTCTTTTATATCCTTAAAAGGTATCTATGCAATTAGTATTCTAATTTTGGGACCCCAATGGTCAATACATTTCTGGCAAAAAAACCTGGGTTGCAAATTTGATCAAATTGGTTTAGCCACTTTTAAAATAATCAATCACATAGATAACAATGACAGAAATGGTTTTCAATTAGTCTAAAGAATATAGAATCACTGTCAGTTAATAGGAAATATAACCAAATGGCTATTTTCTAGTAAAAATTACCAGATCAGTAACAACTATTATAGTCAAGAAGAGAAGGGTGTATGCTGGATTAATTTAGCATATACTTACAAATAGAGTTTGGTATACTTCGGTATATTCACAATCTTTGTTATATATTTTGGCATAAAATGAAACTATTTATTAATGCACGCATATATTTGTAAAATAATATATATATAATATATAATACTTAAATGTAACAAAATATATATATATATAATATATTAATTAGAATTCACAAATAAAGTATAAAAAGTCATGTGAATGTCCATTTTTAATAAAATTTATTTGGGTTTCCATTATAACAGAGTTTAAAGAAAAGTTTTATTTTTTTGTTTTGTTGGACAAAAGTTTTGACATAGCTATACAATAAAATAATATTTGATTGCTATATTAAAGCTATGATAGAAATTCTGGGAACTTTATTGGGACACCTCTTATAGAAAAAAGTAGGCCCTTTAAATTAGAGGTTCTTGGTCTTTTTTGGTCTAAGAGGGTGGATGATAACAAGACCAAGACTAAAAGACACTTGGTCATCTCTATGATTTATGGCAAGGTGTCCAACTGATATCAGCAAGCTTATTGATGTTTAGGTGTTGTCTTTATACTTCCACAAATTTAAAATTTTTAGAATTTTAAATTTTAAAATTTGAGTTTCAAATTTAGATCTGGGGTCACACAGCAGTCTGAACACAAGGACTATCTCCACATTGTCATTGAACTGTCTTAGCATATATCAACTATAACTACGATGCAATTGTGCTGCATGCACATGGTATGGATATTGTTACAGTATTGTATTATTTATCACATTTTAATGAATGAATTAAAAAATTTGTGCTTGCCTAGGGCCTATAACACTCACATTTTGCCATCAGTTTTCCATATGCTGCATGCATTAGAAACTGTAAATAAAGTCAACACTATAGAATGTAGTTCCTATTTATGGATGATAAACTGACTAAACCTTAAAATTTGCCGATACTATCGGCGATAGGCTAGATGACAAAGTGTCCAATCTGAAAAGTGGATGACAGAAGTATAAGATAGCAAAAAAGCAGATGACAAAGTGTCCAGGAACTGCGCAAAATAGCTTCTGTATGTTGATAAGTTGCAAAAAATAATCAATGCATTTAGAAAAAAATGGCATAAGAACTCTAGCTAGGCCCTAGAACAAAATATTAAAGGAATGTATATTGACAAGTAATTAAGCTTTTCTGACCAACAATGCGTACGATTCGAAAATTGAATATAAACTTTGACAGTCAAAATTATCGATCAAGTAGGGTGGGCCCTATCTATGATTTTTAATTGGAGGAATAAGTCGATTTGGGAGGGAATGCAAGTCCATGTTTTTTCGTTTTTTCAAAAAAGCAACCTATAAATCTTAAAATGTCGTCTCGATTATTTCTTCGTTTGAACTAAAAACATATTATAACAAATTTTGAAAACAAAAACCTTAATGTACGAGCTCTGCTAAATTAAAAAAACTAAATATAACATAAATTATCTAATAATTTCAACAGCTTAGAATTAAAGCAAAAATGCTTTCCATTCTAAAGTGTACTTTGAATTGAAAAGTTCCGTAATCCACTTCAGTTGATTAATGAGCCAATTTTTTCCTTTTGGTTTTTTGCGCTGCCATGGCCAGCATCCAATCAGTGATATCGACTGGATTATTTGCTTGTTGTTGTGCTGTCTTTTGAATCAATTTGCTTGCCCGTGAAAATAAAAAAAATGAGGCTATGGCTTTATAAGCATTTTGATCCTGCTATATCAGCGAAGGGTTTCAAGAATGTAAATGCACTAATTATTAAAAAAAATACTTTTTTATATTTACATGTACAGTATATGTACGCACTCAGTCAGTTTATGTGCAAGCAATATGCTTGCACAATTACAATTCATTCCATCCAAAGACATGCACATTGCCAAAGACCACTATAGAAGTTAATTACATGTACCAGAAGTTATGGTGGTCCTTGGCACATTGCATATACAGTACATATACATATAAGGCCTTGTTCCTTAGCCAGGATTTCAGATTTGGAGGGGGCCATCTTAGACCGGGACTCCATGCTAGGGGGAACCAGGACTTCCGGGTTGGGGGGCGCCAACCATGTAGTAGCCAAGTCATGAACTGCATGCTTAACAAGTTTATGAATCAATTTAATTTATTTTGCTGGGTTTGAATGGTCAAAACTGTAACAAATTTTGTTTGTTAAGCTGAATCGTCAAATCAGTTATGTTTTTTCAAATATTGAGATGTTATGTTTTTGTACTACGACCTACATCGAATACTACAAATTTAGTGGGTGATCTACGAATCTTCTCAATTGATCGATTGTGTCGGGCTGTCGAATTTTTTTACAATCAATAATTTATAATAAAGGTGAAGATTTTACATGCATGCTTGCCATCACAAATAAATGCAACCAAGCATGAATAGCAATATAGTATATAGCAGATAATGTAGACTTTGGTAGTAACAACAATCATCAAAACGTATGCTGTTAGATGGCGCAGGCGTCAGCCAGCGATTGTCAGGCAATCAACGAAATGTCCTCGCTAGTAGGGCGCCCGCAGCGGAAGCAGCATAACCTCATGCACCGGCTCGGGGCAGAATGATTCGGCGCGGATGACGTGGCCTGCCAGCTGACAGCGCACCTTAAGGGAGCGCGGCCCTGACGACCGAGTCGAAAGCCTTCTTGAAATCAACGAAGATGACAATCAGGATCGACTTGCGTATCCGCGCCTTCTCGATGACTAGCCGAAGAGCCAGGATGTTGCGTCACTGTGCCGCGATGGGGCCGAAACCTTTTCTGCTCAGGTCGCAGGTAGGGATGAAGCATGGGCTGCAGCCGAAATAATTGTTTAACAGCTTAGCAGCGCAGGACTGAAGGCAGAAGCCTCGATGTTCCTCAAGTTAGGTGGTGCTTGCTTATTTTCTTCGAAATAACGGTGATATAGACAGTAGTGCATTCGTTGGGCGCACCCTCACAGCGACCTCAGTTGCAACGCAGTTGATGCGCAATGCTTCGATAAGCACCTCGTCCGGACCAAGCGCTTTGCCGCACGATGACTTCCGGACAAACATCACAACGTCATCTGGGCTGATTCGAGAAACGCTAAAACGTTTAAACACTGTAGTAAATAGAAATTTTCAAAAGCTTAGTGGCAATGACGCTTCGTCATCCAAATCCTATGTAACAAGTTAATCTGCATGAATTTTCATACACAACTGTTTCAATACAGTTAACATATGTAAATGAATTATCTCACACAATACCAGGAATTTAGTGAAAATTTAATAAGTGCTAACGGTAAATTTTTTCTAATTGATTATAAAGAATATTGGCAAAACCGACTATCGGTGTTTTAATATCAGTAAATTAATATTGTTAAAAACCCTAACACCATAAACCAATAGAATTGCTATCACCAAGCGTTTTAGTCAAGAGCCAAAGTTATCTGATGTCTCAGTGGCATTTAAACATCATTAGCGTGCGCTTTAACGGAGCCCATCTGCGTTCGACCCAAGCGCTACAGTATGTCGGGTTGTCGGTGACCTTTCTATCCGTGGTGTAGGCTCCGTTCAGGTTTAAACCGAAGCAATTACTGTACCACCAGCCTCCGTAGCCAAACAGTTGAGAGCAGGAGCCTTTATGAGATTCGTGATCTCTGTCGAATGTGCTGAACTGCATCTCTTTTTGATGCACAAATAGTTTTCCAAGCTCAGTGTTGCCCACTTGAAGTCCAACGCGAAGTCGATAATTCTGCTCGGGTCCGAGGACTTGGAACATGCCGAACTCGGCGCTGTAGTTTTTGCCGCTTAGGGTCTGCACCTCAACTTTTAGACGGCAGCGGGACGTCAGGGGGCTGGGATTCTTCAAGCTTGTCTTCGTCATGGCTGATAATTGGTCCAGTCCTGTAAGAAAACGAAACGATAAAATTTAATTGTAGGTACCCCTGCGTTAAAAAAGACTTTATACCTCGTTTGCAACTCACCCATCCAGTAGTTGGATTTGGGATTTCCGAATCCCTTCACGTAGGCGTCCCAGTTCTGCGCGAACGACAGGCTGCCGTCGACTCGCCTCTGGAACACGATCCAGCGATGCCGGTCGCAGCTCACACTCGGCAAGTTCGCGCAGTTCGTCACACCGAATCTCACCGGGTTGTTGTTAACCCGACCGACTGCTTCGAATTTCAGGGCCCGCCCAATGTCTGAAGGGTTGCTGACGAGCTCCTCTTCAAGGTAACGACACCTGAGGAACGAGCTGCACAGGAAGATCAGATCGGCATCCCTGCCCGAAGCGCTCAGTTCAGCAATGATCGACAGACCCGACTCCCGACTCGACAAGCCCTTGTTAGGCTTCACTTTCAGCTCAGTGATGGTCACGCGAACGACTGTCTTTAAGTTGTCCTTGGCGTTTCTCAAGGCGTTCGCGTCGATGCGGATGGGCAGAACCAGCTGGTACTTCATGTAAACCCGGCTGTACCTCAGAGCGTTGCACGAGGCTCGAAACGCGATCCTGGGCTCAGCCACCTGGACTCCATCGATTTCAAAGACTCTCAGCTTGGATCCCTTGTAGCTGACAGACCCGACGGTGGCTAGGCTGCTGGCGTCCACGAATTGGCCGTTTGCCAGGGCCACAGAGACGCAGCAGGCGAGGCCCAGAAGAGCGGCGACTGCCAGAGTGCAGGACTGCATTTTGGCTGAGAATGGCGGAGCTGATTGAGTGACTAGGAAGTCCGTGTCGAGTTGATTTTGGCGGTCCAGAAGTTGAAGATATTTATCCTGTAGGGGACCTAACAGGGAGGAAACGCCCATCCCTCCCTGACAGCTCTTGAGGAAGAGAAAATCGCGCCACTGCGGAGGCGTTCCTCAACAGGTGCGAACCAAGAGCCAACTTTGGCCTGTCAGTTAGTTTCTGGAGGTCAGGCTTAGCAGCTGTCGGATATTTCTGAAGGAAGTTTTGTGATAACTCGTGTAATTCGTATGATCCGGCAAATAGTCTCGCAAACTGTTTTATTCTCGATGAAACATTCTTGACAAAAGCTAGGGGGGGGGGGGGGGGAACTTGACTTACTGCATTAGAAATAGGTGGGTTGGTTCATAGACAAAACTGCAGACGATCGTAGGCGTTTCAATAATCATAACATGTCGCCTTCCGGGTTTTGAGAAACAATACTGTACGTGCAACAATTTTCGGCAACAGTTTTCTAGATAAATTTGTGAATTAACAGAGGTCAGACAGCCTAGTGTTTCTACTCAGTTTCCGTCTAGGGTGCGAAGCGGTCCGGTATCTTCCGAGTTCGCTCACTGCGACGCGGCGGCTCTGTCCGATCGGCTTGCGGGCCTTGGGGCTGGGTCCGTTGTCGATCAGTGGGTTCCGGCAGTTCCGGGCCTCCGCCTTCCTCCTCATCCACGAGCCGGGGAGCGAGCTGGTTGTTGCTGACGAGCCGCAGCTTATCGTCGCTTAGAAGCCACGCAGTGTTCCGTCCTTGTGTCATGACGAACTCGGCCTTCACCGATGGAGCGTCCGCGTTGGCCTTGTAGCTCACGGTGTCGCCCTGCTGAAAGGCGGACACAACAGGGACACGCAGTTGGCGACCGAACACGAGCTCTGCCGGTGTCTTGGTGCGCGACTTGGACGAATTGCGACGATGCAGGAGTACTTTCTGCAAAAATGCGGAGAAATCAGAATGCGTTAGCCGCTGGGTCCAGGCCTGCGAGGCTCTCTTCACCGTCTGCACGGCTCTTTCCGCGGCTCCATTCGACTGCGGAGAGTAAGGAGGCGTTTCCATCTTCCGCGCTCCGTTTGCATTCAGCCAGGACGCCAGCTCCTCCGATATGAATTCTGCTCCGTTGTCGGAAACCACCACCTCAGGGACGCCAAAGCGAGTAAAAATTGTTCTTAGACATTTGATGACATTGCTGGCAGATCTGTTCGGCGAGGGAAATGCCTCGATCCACCCTGAAAACGCATCAACTGCGATCAGAATGTTCCCAGCTTCGGGTACAAAGGCCCAGTCTATGTGGATTCTTTCGAACGGACGCTCAGCAGGTGGCCATTGGTCCCTGGACTTGAGCAGGCGTGGTCTCAGATGGCTGCATGCACCGCATTGGTGCACAAACTGCTCCACATCCTTGTGCATTCCAGGCCACCAACATGTTAGTGCAAGAAGGTTGTACGTGGCGCTCGCGCCCGAGTGCGTGTCATGGACAGCGCTGTGGCGCTCGCGCCCGAGTGCGTGTCATGGACAGCGCTGTGTCGCTCGCGCCCGAGTGCGTGTCATGGACAGCGCTAAAGGCTTCCCTCCGTAAGCGTGGGGGTATAAACATTCGGCGACGCATATAGAGTAATCCGTTTTCCACTGTTAAACACTCGGAGATCTTCTTGCAAGGCAATTCGGCTTCTGAACAGTGCCTCCAATCGCCCGACTGAATACGACGCAGAATCCTCTGCATAAAGGAATCCGTGGCCAGTTCAGAGACGATGCGTCGGGAATCTATGGTTGGCGATTCAAAAGACACGCAGTTGATGGTCTGGCTCGTTTCAGGGCATTCGGGAGTCTCCGTCGTAAACTGAAGTCGCGACAAGGCGTCGGCATGGGGAATCTTGGTTCCTGAGATATATTCGATATGAAAGTCAAATTCCATCAGAAACAGGGCCCATCGACTGATCCTAGCGGAAGTGCTGAGGGGGACGCTGCCCCCGTATAGCCGGAGTAGTGGCTGATGGTCCGTCTGTATTGTGAACTTACGACCTTGCAGATAGTGTTTCAAGCGGGTCACAGCCCAAACGACAGCCAGAGCTTCCCTTTCAATGTTGGAGTAGTTCTCTTCTGCTTTCGACAGGGTCCTGGAGATGTAAATCACGGGATGGCCATCTTGCGTTAGGACGCCAGCAAGGGCTCCTTTTGACGCATCAGTGGTGAGGGTGGCCTCCTTGTCAAGACTGTAGGGCTGGACTATTGGCTGCGAGGAAATCTCTTTCTTGAAGCTCTCAAAAGCCTGCGCGCACTCTTCCGACCAAAAAAACGATGAATCCGATCTCCGCAGCTTGTTTAGCGGAGCCACCTTTGACGAAAAGTCGGGAATCAAGCGCCCAAAGAAGTTGACGAGTCCAAGGAACTGCTCGACTTCTTTCTTGCACTTCGGCGGAGCTATGTGGCGGATTTTTTCAACCAGCCGATCGTCAGGCCAGATTCCGGCTGCCGAAATTTTGAAACCGAGGAATGTGATCTCATCGCTCGTGTTAATGCACTTCCCTTCATTGATTGTGACTTTTTTCTCCGCAAGCCGGGTCTTGACCGCCTTAAGTCGTTTGCTGAGAGCGTCAGAATTCTCGGCAAAAACCAGAACATCGTCTTGATAGATAAGAATTCCTTTTAGATCGGCTAAGATGTTCTCCATCGCCCGCTGAAAGATAAACGAAGCGTTCTTCATTCCCATCTGCAGTCGCGTGACACGGTAAAGTCCTCGCGATGTGTTGATGGTCGACAGTTCTTGTGCGTCCTCGTCAAGCGCGATCTGCCAGTATGCAGAACGCAAGTCAACCTTGGCGAATTTCTTCGAATTTTTAAGTTTGGAAAACAGGTGTTCAATTGAAGGTATGGGATATGATTCAGACTTTATCTTGGAGTTCACGTGTACTTTGCAGTCCGCGCACATGCGAAGAGAGCCATCAGATTTTTTAACCCATACAACTGGCGAAGCGTTACTCACGGGTCCCTCAATCGGTTCGATAATGCCAAGCTGCTGAAGTCGGTCGAGTTCCGCATTGATCTTGTCCTCTAGTGCTAGTGGGACTGGCCGAGCTCTGCAAAACTGAGCCTTGGCTCCGTCGATCAGCTCCATACGAGCCTTAATGCCTTTGATGGTTGGCAGCGTCTCCGCAGCTGTCGAGTCTGTTGTCACGCTTGCGTTGAAAAGTGCCTCTGCTTCTAGGAGGTCACGTCCAAGAAGGCCGAAAGGTTTTTCCGACGAGACCACAATGAGTTCCGCCGGGTAGATCCGACCTCGCATTTCAATGGTAGCAGAGAGCTTCCCCAGTGTCTTCATCGCGTGCCCATCGTAGGCCTCAAGTCTGCGGTGGCACTTAGCAAGCGTTGGGCTGGCAAGAGACTTCCAGAGGCTGCTCGAAAGAACTGAGACGGAGGCGCCCGTGTCCAGCTGCATGGGAACCTTTTTCCCATTTATGAGTATTTCTTCAGACGCTTCAGCAATGGCGTGCACCGCATCCAAGTTCGTGAGATGTAGGACCTCCGTTGTGGTATCCTCCTCAGAATCACCAGGCCGCACCTCTGAGTGGTGCACAGATTTTCCACTACCTGAGCGGCAAACCGATGCGAAATGATTGCGCTTGTGGCATTTAGAGCACTCTTTGCCATAAGCAGGGCACTTGCCGGCCAAGTGGGACTTGCCGCAGAACTTGCAGTTGTCAATGCGCCGGCCACTGGCGGAACCATGCCGATCATCTTTGGTGTAGTGGACAAGGCCGTCGGCTGGAGATTCTCGTGGCTGTGGCCGACTCGACGGTTGACTAGAACCGTGGACAAACGATGCGACTTGCTCGATGTTTCTTACCAGGTCTACGATCTCAGTAATAGAAAGCTCTTTGGTCGCTTCACCCGTAGCAGTCTGCATCGCGCGCAGCACTCGTCTCTGGCCGTCAGGATCGCTCATCCCAGCGATAAGGGCCAATCGAATCAATTCGTCCTCCGGGCTCTCGCAATTCTTTAGTTTGTCGAATTCGCAATGGACTGCTGCCTTTCGAAGGCGAGTTAAAAAGTCTGAAATGGACTCGTTGGCGGCTTGCCGTAGGTTAAAAAAAGTCGTACGCTCAGCAACAACGAGACGCTTCTTGGGTTGCAGGTAGTTGGTGATGGCTGTCTCCAACTGGTCAAATGAGAGCGTCTCCACATCCTTTGGAGCCACAATGTGAGTCAATTTGTCAAGAGTCGTCAGTCCACACATTGCCAGAAAATTGTCGGCTATTGCTCTGGTTGCAAGAGCTTTGAAAGCCTTTAGCCAGATTAGGGCGCGGTCTGCATCAGCGAGGTCCAAATGGTCGAGCCGCGACGCCATTGTGATAACTCGTGTAATTCGTATGGTCAGGCAAATAGTCTCGCAAACTCTTTTATTCTCGATGAAACATACTTGACAAAAGCTAGGGGGGGGGGGGGGGACTTGACTTACTGCATTAGAAATAGGTGGGTTGGTTCATAGACAAAACTGCAGACGATCGTAGGCGTTTCAATAATCATAACAAGTTTCTCTGATTCGAAACTTTTTGAGCTTCGTGTTGCATGAAGATCTGCATCCGCAGCTACTTTGCATGCTCTGAGCTACCTAAATCGATAGCGACTTCTTTCTTTTTAAGTTTATTGGCAAATTTTTCTGACTTTTTTGTTTGCTTCTTTCGATTCTTTTTTTCTAAAGTAGCTTCACTTTTTTCTTTCAACTCACACTTTGAAGAAGCAGTCCAATTGGAAAGTTTAGCTTGTGCTGAGGACACTAAATAACAAAAATTTAATTTTAGAAAATAAGTAAAACAATTTTTTATTTTTTTTATATTTAATGGCCGAAAACTATTAACAAAAATGCTACGATAGAGAAATATAATTGCAAAAAACTCGTTTCAAAAGCCTGCCTGAGCCTTTGGATTTTCGGTAAAAGACGTACTTGCTCCCTAACTGTCAGCTTTATTTTGAAGTGAGTCGCTAAAAACTGCATTATTTTGCAATATAAAAGCCTAATCATTGTCTTTAAAATTTAACACATGAATTATCTTGTAAAATATAAGTTTACACGCAAAGGTCGCACACTGTGTGCGCTTAATAAGATTTTTGTTTTTACACCGTACATGTAGTGTAGGTTCTAGCAGGTAACATAGTGAAGCATGCGAGGATGTACATAGCGTAATTTCAAGCTCTTGTTTTTCTTTTTATGAATCCTAATGTTTTGTTGAAATTAAGAAGGGTTTATTAGGAGAAGAGCAGATTTTGTTGCACTACCCTATTGCTGTCAAAATACGAGTTATGACTGCAATGTAAGAACATTTTTTTGTAAGTAAAAAAGTACTAATGAATTAAAAGATATGATTTATAACACCCAAAATTCAGTGCGTACATCTGTGTCTGCACAGCAGCAACCTACACTTTATTGTATTGCAAGTACCTAAAACTTAAAACCATTATAAGAAGTACAATTTATTGACGGTTAGGATGTGTGTATTTTTATCTAAAAACTCCCAGCCAATTTAGAAATACACATCAATTACAAAATGACAAAAAAGTGAGTACACAAAGTCAGAAAAATCAATAAAATGTTTCGTCGAGACAAGAAAATAACAAAAATCTATCAATAAATTATGGAAAAAAATTGATGCAATTTTCCACGTAGAATTAACGCAAATGTCTACATGTATTACGGCATTAGTCGAGGACTGTCCAAAGAAATAGACATAAAAAACTGACCAAAAAATCTTCTAGGAGCAATTTTACTCCTATCTGTTGAACAAGACATTTATTAGATGCACCGCTCCAGGCACATAAAAATTTCACCGTTAAATACAACTTACTTCACACCTTTTCAAACAAATCCTTAACACGCTCTTCAAATACAGTCGTAGAACGGTTAATTACGAGCTAACAGTCTGCAACAAACCTCTGCAGATAAAACTTTTAAATAAGCACCCCGGTTTACACCGTTTCAGTCAATCAGTTAAGAAACAGCTACGCCTTACACCTCTCTCAAATAAGACCTAAAATAAACAATCAAAAACTCACACCTCTCTCAAATAAGACCTACAATAAACAATCAAAAACTCACACCTCTCTCAAATAAGACCTACAATAAACAATCAAACCTCACACCCCTCTCAAATAAGACCTACAATAAACAATCAAACCTCACACCCCTCTCAAATAAGACCTACAATAAACAATCAAAACTCACACCTCTCTCAAATAAGACCTACAATAAACAATCAAAACTCACACCTCTCTCAAATAAGACCTACAATAAACAATCAAAACTCACACCTCTCTCAAATAAGACCTACAATAAACAATCAAAAACTCACACCTCTCTCAAATAAGACCTACAATAAACAATCAAACCTCACACCTCTCTCAAATAAGACCTACAATAAACAATCAAAAACTCACACCTCTCTCAAATAAGACCTACAATAAACAATCAAACCTCACACCTCTCTCAAATAAGACTTACAATAAACAATCAAACCTCACATCTCTCTCAAATACGATGACCTACATTCTACAACAAACAGCCACTACTTAATCTTAATCAAATTGAAGGCAGATATCCATGAGCCAATTATTACTCAGTTCATAGTTTTATTCAGAAATTTAATTCATGCAAGGACAGTCCAGGACAACACCTTGTCGACAAAGGTAGAGAGACACTGTACAAATTGTGCCCAAACAAAGGAAAACGGAAGTGTCAGATGTATAGCTGTTATTGCCTAAGGAAATTGAATAGGAAATAATACATTTCTCTAAAAGTATGCACACAAATCTCAAATTTTAGAGCAGAGAGCTTCTATGACAAATAAAGTAAAGCAAAATTTAATTTTTTTATATAAAGCTAGAACTATACTCAAAAATTGAAAAGTAATATCAGAAGAGAAGCACAAGAAGCAAAAAATACCTGTTAGCACTAAGCTTCCTACACAGAGTTAGATATAATCGCACCCATAATTATTCAGATGTGGTTATCTTCTGATTGTGTTAATTTGCTTGCTGCGTCGGATCTGCTGATAGGAATTCGCTGCTGCTGAGCCAAAGTCTGCAGTTGAAAAGTACGGAATAATGTTTGCAAAACCAAATTCACATATTTTTGAGGAATCAAATCAAAGCCCCACTTCAGCTTTCCACCGCTGAAGTGAAAAGAGTGATTGTTAATACCTGGAATCACATTACCATCTTGATAAGAAACACCTAAATCACAATTTCATCTCAACCAGACGGGACCGTAATAATAACAAACACCCACCATCCCATTTCTCTCACGACCAGACTGATAACAAACACCCACCATCCCATTTCTCTCACAACCAGACTGATAACAAACACCCACCACCCCATTTCTCTCACAACCAGACTGATAACAAACACCCACCACCCCATTTCTCTCACAACCAGACTGATAACAAACACCCACCACCCCATTTCTCTCACAACCAGACTGATAACAAACACCCATCACCCCATTTCTCTCACAACCAGACTGATAACAAACACCCACCACCCCATTTCTCTCACAACCAGACTGATAACAAACACCCACCACCCCATTTCCCTCACAACCAGACTGATAACAAACACCCACCACCCCACTTCCCACCCTCCATTTCTATTTTAGGCAGACACGATAAAAAAGCTACGCCGCGTCAAAACTACGAGTAATGGAAAACCAAGGCGCAACTCACACAAAGGGCTCGCGCCGCGTCTCAGACCGACAGACGCTGCCTCGGCCTCAATCAAATCCTGTGCCGCCGCAGTCAATGCCCTGCCGTGAATGTCTAAACCGCCATTAAAACCAGACGTAGCTTTTCGCAATCCGGAGCCGCCAGACGATGCCGAGGTTGCTGACGCGCCAGACGAGGCTCTGTACGTCGTTGAAGCCGGCAGCAGGTCCAGCGAGGAATGCGCGCCCTGCCGAATGCCGCCGCTGCCAGGGCGTTGAACACTTCGACGTCGATGATGATCAAACAGAGGAGGCAGCGTGCCGGAGCGAGTGAGCGTCAACTGCGGCAGTTGTTGCGACGAGTTGGGCAGCTGGGCCGATCTCAACGGGACAACGCGAAGCCCGAGAGCGTCTTCCACTGATGGTGTCCGGGAACGTCGCGAAACAGCGGCGGCAGCAGCGACAACAGCTGCCGCAGGCGCAGCCGCTGGCGACGCAGAATCGCCCGGAATTGTCGACAGGCGCGACCGGGGACGCGACGAAGCCGCCGAGGACATTCGGCGCGAGGACTGTTGGCTAGTGGCAGTCAACGGCGGATGAGGATGCGACTGAGCCGGATGTGGGGCCGCCGTCAAGGCGCCCGGCGGTGGCGATTCCGGAATGTCGCGCAGCTGCGTCGGAGAATTCGCCCGCCGTCCAGTGCGCAGCTGCAGCGTCTTCGACTTGATGTTGAGGAAGTTGGAGAGCTCTTCGACGCCGGCTTGGTCGGCCACGCCCGTCGAGTTCATCAACGACAGCTCCGTCGTCAGGCCGACGCCTCCCGACAGCGGGCCCAGCTGCTGGCGACGCCGACGAATGCCGACAACGCTGCCTCCGGCGGTCGACGAGGACGAGGCTCTGGACGAGGCGGCGGAGGAAGGTGCCTGACGTTGTCGCGTCCGGCCAGGAAATACCGCGGCAGCTGCGGCGGCAGTCACTGAAGCCGCCGATGCCTTGTTGGCGGCTCCGGCTACAACCAGCGGTGCTCCGGTGGAGCGGTGGGGTTCAACGTCCAGCTCTTCTCCATCCTCGTCGTCGTCATCGACCACGATTTCGACGTCCTCGTCATCGTCATCGTCAAGCTGATGACGTCGGCGGCCTCGACGAAGTCGCTCGCAGCACAGCGGGCGAATGGCAGCGGCAACTCGGAGCCACAGGGCGTCGAAAGCGGCGCCTTGAAGCGAGTCGCGCAGAGCCAGGCTGGGCGTCAGCGGCGGCAGGCCGCTTCGACGTGACGGTCGCTCGGCAGAGGCGGCCTCGGCGGCGGCGGCGGCGGCAGTGGTAGTAGCTTCCAAGGCGTCGCCCTGACGATCTGTAGATATCATTGACAAGTGTCGGTCGTCTATGGCGATGGCCTCCTCGACTAGGCCGTCAGCGGCGAGGATTTCTTCGATAGCGACCAGCGCATCGTCGTCGGGTCCGTCAGGGCCGATGTCGGAGCCGCTGAAGCTGCCGGCGGATGCGGCTGCTGGCTGGTGGATTCTGACAGCCCGACCTTGAAGGCTGAGACTGTGGGGAGATTTCAGGTTTCAGTGGGAGGTACGTTTGCGAACAATCTCACCCTTCAGCAAGCAAACAATCTCACCCTTCAGCAAGCAAACAATCTCACCCTTCAGCAAGCCAACAATCTCACCCTTCAGCAAGCCAACAATCTCACCCTTCAGCAAGCCAAAAATCTCACCCCTTAGCAAGCAAACAATCTCACCCTTCAGCAAGCCATCAATCTCACCCTTTAGCAAGCAAACAATCTCACCCTTTAGCAAGCAAACAATCTCACCCTTCAGCAAGCAAACAATCGCACCCTTCAGCAAGCAAACAATCTCACCCTTCAGCAAGCTAACAATCTCACCCTTCAGCAAGCTAACAATCTCACCCTTCAGCAAGCAAACAATCTCACCCTTCAGCAAGCAAAAAATCTCACCCTTCAGTAAGACAACAGTCTCACCCTTCAGCAAGCCAAAAATATTACCCTTCAGCAAGCAAACAATCTCAACCTTCAGCAAGCAAACAATCTCACCCTTCAGCAAGCAAACAATCTCACCCTTCAGCAAGCAAACAATCTCACCCTTCAGCAAGCTAACAATCTCACCCTTCAGCAAGCTAACCATCTCACCCTTCAGCAAGCAAACAATCTCACCCTTCGGCAAGCCAACAATCTCACCCTTCGGCAAGCCAACAATCTCACCCTTCGGCAAGCCAACAATCTCACCCTTCAGCAAGCAAACAATCTCACCCTTCAGCAAGCAAACAATCTCAACCTTCAGCAAGCAAACAGTCTCACCCTTCAGCAAGCAAACAATCTCACCCTTCAGCAAGCAAACAATCTCACCCTTCAGCAAGCAAACAATCTCACCCTTCAGCAAGCTAACAATCTCACCCTTCAGCAAGCCAACAATCTCACCCTTCAGCAAGCCAACAATCTCACCCTTCAGCAAGCTAACAATATCACCCTTCAGAAAGACAGCAATCTCACCCTTCAGCAAGCCAACAATCTCACCCTTCAGCAAGCTAGCAATCTCACCCTTCAGAAAGACAGCAATCTCAACCTTCAGCAAGCCAACAATCTCACCCTTCAGCAAGCTAACAATCTCACCCTTCAGCAAGCCAACAATCTCACCCTTCAGCAAGCTAACAATCTCACCCTTCAGCAAGCCAACAATCTCACCCTTCAGCAAGCTAACAATCTCACCCTTCAGCAAGCCAACAATCTCAACCTTCAGCAAGCTAACAATCTCACCCTTCAGAAAGACAGCAATCTCAACCTTCAGCAAGCCAACAATCTCACCCTTCAGCAAGCTAACAATCTCACCCTTCAGCAAGCCAACAATCTCAACCTTCAGCAAGCCAACAATCTCAACCTTCAGCAAGCCAACAATCTCACCCTTCAGCAAGCTAACAATCTCACCCTTCAGCAAGCCAACAATCTCAACCTTCAGCAAGCCAACAATCTCACCCTTCAGCAAGCCAACAATCTCAACCTTCAGCAAGCAAGAAATTTCAACCTTCAGCAAGCAAACAATCTCATCCTTCAGCAAGCAAACAATCTCACCCTTCAGCAAGCCAACAATCTCACCCTTCAGCAAGCCAACAATCTCACCCTTCAGCAAGCCAAAAATCTCACCCCTTAGCAAGCAAACAATCTCACCCTTCAGCAAGCCATCAATCTCACCCTTTAGCAAGCAAACAATCTCACCCTTTAGCAAGCAAACAATCTCACCCTTCAGCAAGCAAACAATCGCACCCTTCAGCAAGCAAACAATCTCACCCTTCGGCAAGCCAACAATCTCACCCTTCGGCAAGCCAACAATCTCACCCTTCGGCAAGCCAACAATCTCACCCTTCTGCAAGCCAACAATCTCACCCTTCAGCAAGCAAACAATCTCACCTTCATGCAGCAAGCAAAAAATCTCACCCTTCAGTAAGACAACAGTCTCACCCTTCAGCAAGCCAAAAATATTACCCTTCAGCAAGCAAACAATCTCAACCTTCAGCAAGCAAACAATCTCACCCTTCAGCAAGCAAACAATCTCACCCTTCAGCAAGCTAACAATCTCACCCTTCAGCAAGCCAACAATCTCACCCTTCAGCAAGCAAACAATCTCACCCTTCGGCAAGCCAACAATCTCACCCTTCGGCAAGCCAACAATCTCACCCTTCGGCAAGCCAACAATCTCACCCTTCTGCAAGCCAACAATCTCACCCTTCAGCAAGCAAACAATCTCAACCTTCAGCAAGCAAACAGTCTCACCCTTCAGCAAGCAAACAATCTCACCCTTCAGCAAGCAAACAATCTCACCCTTCAGCAAGCAAACAATCTCACCCTTCAGCAAGCTAACAATCTCACCCTTCAGCAAGCCAACAATCTCACCCTTCAGCAAGCCAACAATCTCACCCTTCAGCAAGCTAACAATCTCACCCTTCAGAAAGACAGCAATCTCACCCTTCAGCAAGCAAACAATCTCACCCTTCAGCAAGCTAACAATCTCACCCTTCAGAAAGACAGCAATCTCAACCTTCAGCAAGCCAACAATCTCACCCTTCAGCAAGCTAACAATCTCACCCTTCAGCAAGCCAACAATCTCAACCTTCAGCAAGCCAACAATCTCAACCTTCAGCAAGCCAACAATCTCACCCTTCAGCAAGCTAACAATCTCACCCTTCAGCAAGCCAACAATCTCAACCTTCAGCAAGCTAACAATCTCACCCTTCAGAAAGACAGCAATCTCAACCTTTAGCAAGCCAACAATCTCACCCTTCAGCAAGCAAACAATCTCACCCTTCAGCAAGCCAACAATCTCAACCTTCAGCAAGCCAACAATCTCACCCTTCAGCAAGCCAACAATCTCACCCTTCAGCAAGCTAACAATATCACCCTTCAGAAAGACAGCAATCTCACCCTTCAGCAAGCCAACAATCTCACCCTTCAGCAAGCTAGCAATCTCACCCTTCAGAAAGACAGCAATCTCAACCTTCAGCAAGCCAACAATCTCACCCTTCAGCAAGCTAACAATCTCACCCTTCAGCAAGCCAACAATCTCACCCTTCAGCAAGCTAACAATCTCACCCTTCAGCAAGCCAACAATCTCACCCTTCAGCAAGCTAACAATCTCACCCTTCAGCAAGCCAACAATCTCAACCTTCAGCAAGCTAACAATCTCACCCTTCAGAAAGACAGCAATCTCAACCTTCAGCAAGCCAACAATCTCACCCTTCAGCAAGCTAACAATCTCACCCTTCAGCAAGCCAACAATCTCAACCTTCAGCAAGCCAACAATCTCAACCTTCAGCAAGCCAACAATCTCACCCTTCAGCAAGCTAACAATCTCACCCTTCAGCAAGCCAACAATCTCAACCTTCAGCAAGCCAACAATCTCACCCTTCAGCAAGCCAACAATCTCAACCTTCAGCAAGCAAGAAATTTCAACCTTCAGCAAGCAAACAATCTCATCCTTCAGCAAGCAAACAATCTCACCCTTCAGCAAGCCAACAATCTCACCCTTCAGCAAGCCAACAATCTCACCCTTCAGCAAGCCAAAAATCTCACCCCTTAGCAAGCTAACAATCTCACCCTTCAGCAAGCCAACAATCTCAACCTTCAGCAAGCCAACAATCTCAACCTTCAGCAAGCCAACAATCTCACCCTTCAGCAAGCTAACAATCTCACCCTTCAGCAAGCCAACAATCTCAACCTTCAGCAAGCTAACAATCTCACCCTTCAGAAAGACAGCAATCTCAACCTTTAGCAAGCCAACAATCTCACCCTTCAGCAAGCAAACAATCTCACCCTTCAGCAAGCCAACAATCTCAACCTTCAGCAAGCCAACAATCTCAACCTTCAGCAAGCCAACAATCTCACCCTTCAGCAAGCTAACAATCTCACCCTTCAGCAAGCCAACAATCTCACCCTTCAGCAAGCTAACAATCTCACCCTTCAGAAAGACAGCAATCTCAACCTTCAGCAAGCCAACAATCTCACCCTTCAGCAAGCTAACAATCTCACCCTTCAGCAAGCCAACAATCTCAACCTTCAGCAAGCCAACAATCTCACCCTTCAGCAAGCTAACAATCTCACCCTTCAGCAAGCCAACAATCTCAACCTTCAGCAAGCTAACAATCTCACCCTTCAGAAAGACAGCAATCTCAACCTTCAGCAAGCAAACAATCTCACCCTTCAGCAAGCAAACAATCTCACCCTTCAGCAAGCCAACAATCTCAACCTTCAGCAAGCCAACAATCTCAACCTTCAGCAAGCCAACAATCTCACCCTTCAGCAAGCTAACAATCTCACCCTTCAGCAAGCCAACAATCTCAACCTTCAGCAAGCCAACAATCTCACCCTTCAGCAAGCCAACAATCTCAACCTTCAGCAAGCAAGAAATTTCAACCTTCAGCAAGCCAACAATCTCATCCTTCAGCAATGGTGAAATTTCAATCACGGAAAACTTATTTTGTAATCTTAGCTAAGCATACACAATATAAGGTGCTCCGTAACCATGGTAACGGGCATTGCTTTTTTTTCTATAATAGGAGCGTGCTATGCAAATTTTATCAAGCTAAAGTACATCCGATGCCCACAAGCGCAAAGACACAGCATGCAAGAAGGTGCAGTATTGCAGTCTATTGTTTGTCCAATGCCAAAGTTAAAAATAGCTAGATAAGCTAATAAAAAAGAGCAGCTCAGTCTCTTTCTGTTTAGTGGTGGTGAGCAGGTTTTATTGCGCTAAAAGTCCACGCAGTTCTGGGGAGTGGGGGTTAAGAGCGCCACAAAGATTGACCCTTGAGACTTTGGTTAAGGCTGATTAATTTTTAAATTGATTGTTTTCCTTTAAGGTCAATAGTTGCCTTACTTTATTTCGTCAACCCACGGATTAGTTTTTTTATCATTATCATACTTTTTAAAACTGCTTCCATTTTTCTCTTGAGAGGAAGAGCTTTAGCCTTGGTGATTAGGGCATCCCATTTTAGACCGGAAAGTCGTGGGTTCGAGTCCCCACTCTTTTAGGAGAATTTTTTAGATTTTTTTAAATTGAATTGATTAATCAAGGGTGATTTTTTTCCTTCCAGGTTTTGAAGCTCATCCAATAATAATAAATCAGAGAGCTGTGTACATGCACCTGCTCAGTCCTGACGGGCTGAAGGGGCCGCAACACCCAACCCGAAATTTTCCCAGCTCAAACTGGTACCCGATCTCAGCTGGCTGGACTGAAGCAATGCGGGATTAATTAAGTGCCTTGCTCAAGGGCACAAATTGTCTCCTAGAGCCGGGGCTCGAACCCACGACCTTCCGGCCCTAGCCACTAGGCAAAAACTTACCTTTCGATTCCAGTTGAAGACACCGTCGGAGCCGCCGCCGCCGCCGCCGCCGCCGCTGCCGACGCCCTGGGAGTGGCTTCCCTAGGCGGCAGAAAATGCCTCACCGCGGCGTCACCGCCATCGTCGTCGTCGTCTGCGTCAACATTGGACGACAACGAGGACAGCCGAGGCTTGACGCCTCGAACTAGCAGGTGAGGAAACGCCGCGCTCCATTCGGCGCACTCTTCCTGAGTTCTCTTCGGCGCCGGTGCCGGAGTGTCGATTCTGTACAGCAGGCAGTCGATCTGTTGGAACAGGCTGTTAACTCGTTGGGCGTCCAGCATGTCGTATTCCTGGAAATTTAGATTACTTTTAGAGATGGTCAATTTCAAGAATCAAGACTCAAGAATCAAGACTCAAGAATCAAGACCCAAGAACCAAGACTAAAGAATCAAGACTCAAGAATCAAGACTCAAGAACCAAGACTAAAAAATCAAGACTCAAGAATCAAGACTCAAGAACCAAGACTAAAGAATCAAGACTCAAGAATCAAGACTCAAGAACCAAGACTAAAAATCAAGACTCAAGAATCAAGACTCAAGAATCAAGACTCAAGAATCAAGACTTAAGAAACAAGACTCAAGAATCAAGACTCAAGAACCAAGACTAAAGAATCAAGACTCAAGAATCAAGACTCAAGAACCAAGACTAAAGAATTAAGACTCAAGAATCAAGACTCAAGAACCAAGACTAAAAATCAAGACTCAAGAATCAAGACTCAAGAATCAAGACTCAAGAATCAAGACTTAAGAAACAAGACTCAAGAATCAAGACTTAAAAATCAAGACTCAAGAACCAAGAGTTAAGAATCAAGACTCAAGAACCAAGACTTAAAAATCAAGACTCAAGAATCAAGACTCAAGAATCAAGACTCGAGAATCAAGACCCAAGAATCACGACTTAAGAATCAAGACCCAAGGATCAAGACTCAAGAATCAAGACTCAAGAATCAAGACTCACGCAATCGCCCCAGTCGTCGCTCGAACTGACGCTAGTCCGGTCCGTCTCCATAGCCTGGAGCTCGAATTCCAGGGCGCCACCGCCGCCGCCGCCTCCCCGATCATCCACAGTTGCCGAGCCATCGAACTCGGCATAGTTGTCAAGCCGCGGAGCATCCTCGGACGAGCTTCCCGGCGACAGAGTGGCATCGTCCTCGTCCTCTTCGTCCTCAGTCGGATTGTTGAGGACTCCGCCGCCGCCGCCCACAGAGCGGCCGTCGATTGTCGATGAAGCCAGAAGAATTGTCGATGTTGCTTCGTCGTGTTGCCTGCAGTCGGCGCGAGAAACAATTCAAGTTTGAGCTGCAGTCGAATTCTTCGCTCTAACCGCCTCGAATGAAAAACTTAGTCGCTAAGGCTCAGCTACGAGGGGATTTTGACCGGGGCTTGGGGTTGGCTGTTAGTACTTTTCTCTTTCCCCGTATTCGCTCCCCACACGGTTCTCTCCATGCCCCGATCTCATTCCTGGGCAAAATGCAAGGCTTCAAACCCGTGCCCACTTGGAACTCTTCCCCACTGCCCGAAATGAAATGTGCGCACATTAATTCCTTAAACGCCATCCTCTTCCCCTTCCCCACTTGGCGTGCGCGCGTCCATTTGTGTGTTTCTCTAGTAACTAAGGCAACCGCAGTACAGGTTGAGGAGGGTGTGAATTTCTGTACAGGAGGCTGAGGTTAATAGCCGGGCAAAGCTGGTCTGAATAAATTTCCTAATTGTTCGTCGCGCCTGTCCGTCTCTATCCGCATTTTGAGTTGACGCCACACCTGTCAGTCACTTTCACACCTATCCCTCTGGTCTAAATGGGATGCTTCTCTATCTCCCAGTCATCCGGGGACTGGGTTTTTTTGAGAAACTAGGACCATCTAGATAAGACTTGAAATTCGCCAATTTTGTATGATTTCCTACTGTTCTCGCTTCAGTTTGAGCTTGCAGTTAGCGTACTAGCTGCTGAGCCTACCCTCCAAATCCAATTTATAGTTGGGAGACGCAAAATAAATTTACTATAAGTGCAGAAGGAAGCATTTTTTTGTCCCACTTCAGGCATCCCCTCATGTGGTGAGAGGTGTGTCAATGGCTAGTAATGATTGACAGTTGCGTAGCTGCCTGACAAGAGACAAGGCAGCAGCAAGCAGCGCTTTCCAAACTACTTTAATTGTCTTATAAAAAGTCTATAATTGCTTGGATACCAGGGTAAACAAAGAATTATTTTCTGTGGCAACATTATGCTAAAAATTTTCTCATTAAATTTAAAACAATAGAAAGTTGACTTCATTATTCTCCCCATTTTTTAACCGCGCACGTGACTTTCGATGAGTATGCAGCACCCCAAACGATAGTTTAAATGCAGTACCTTTAAAGACACTGCCCCAACTTCTTTAAAATCTGCACCGCCCCTCTCTTCACTGCTGAGTCCCTCTCTGCAGCATACGTATTTTAACTACAACCAGATGCCGGTTATGCAAGTACTTTAAATTTTTATCCCAAACCTCTCACCCTATTAGCTTACCGTTCTCCTTGGCGCCTGTCAGCTGACAAATTTCTTGAACTAATTTTCTTGCTATTTTGTTCAATTTGCCGGTTTTTTGTTCTAGTATGGCTGCTACTGCGAGCGCCACTGAACTCCTGGTGGATAAAAGTCTGAGCCGACTGTCCAGACAGACGAATTGATATTGGCGGCTCCAGATTTTGTCCGCCTGAAGCGGCTCCAGCTGAAGAGTAACAGGGTTTAATTGGAAAAATTATATAACATTTAAATATAGACCGTTTTAAACATAGCTTTAAAACAGAGCTAAATAGCAAGAATTTATTCATATTTCATAAAAAACACAATTTTTCATAAATTTATAAAGATACGAGCTACAACCTTAATATTTTTTTTCAGAACTTTTAGTGAACAAAAAATAAATAAATATCAAGAAAATGGATTGCTTTAAATTGAAAAAATACTAAACCCACTGTTCTATAAACTAACATTTTATACTCCGTCGACATCTTTTGGACCTAAATATTATATGATTATAATAGGATACAAGATATTGCTTGGGAATTATTTTTAAAGCCAAAAGTATAATATAGTATCAAGTATGAGTATCAAGTTTACAAGTGTTACTAAAATGAAAAATTACTATAGCAATAAATATGCTCTGGATGATACAATGCAGTAAAAATCACTAACTGGCTGCAAAAGCGAAATTTCGATTTATTGGTAGTCATATAATTTTTTCAATGACGGTCGGTCCGCTGATAAATATGATTTTCATAAAATATCTATGTCGATCTTATTGATAACAGTGCCATTGAGTATACTATAAGTGCAACTTGCACTTAACATTTTTGTCTATTAGTGACTAATAAGATACAGCAACGATAGGGACAGCGGTAATAAATTTAAGTATGCAATCCATGTTGAAAATGTACAAAGCGAATGACATTTTAAATATACGACGATTTTTTCCTGAACTCAAGAAACTATCTTTTTTTACTAATCAGAACAAAAATTAATTTATCGAAACTATTTTATGCAATAAATAAAAAACTAAGTAAACTTATTTGTTTTAACCTACAGTCGTTTTAATGTTTATCGATAAAGTAGCCTTGTCGGTGAAACGGTTTTTTTGATAATCATAAAAGTTTGAAAATGACGCTTCAACGATTCTTAGGGCGTCACAAGTGCTTTAGTGTTTTCTAAACGTGCGCGTGCATTTGCCCCCCACATACAGATTGTAAAAAAGTTGTAGTTTAAAAATACCTTTTAAGCAACTTATGCAAATGTATACATGTACATCAAAGGAGAGATTTTGTTTGCTGCAAGTAGAAAGTAAAGAAAAAGCGCGAAAACCTTGCATAGCTGGCCCGAAAATTTCGCCCTGTCAGAGCGCATAAAATAAGTGAAACATCTGTTCAGCTAACCTAACAGTGGATATTTTTTCTAGCGATTTCGTCTCAATTCACTAAACAGCCTCGATAAGCTCGAAACAGGTCCTGTGCATGGGCTGGCTCTATAAAAGTGGAATCGAGTTGCAATTATAAATAATATCTTTATAACTAAGCTGAGTTTTACGAGCTATCGTCCCTCAGTTGAACATTCTCATCATTACGAAAATCACTGTCACACCTATATGAATAATCTCTGCGGCTTAATTGAATCAGAAAAACAGTAAAAAACAATGCCGTACATGAATACATGTGCCTGTACATGTTAGCATATTTAGCGGCTGTGCCTGTACGTCATAGCGTTTATTTGCGGAGTAGACATGCAAATTTAATAATCAAGGAGAATTTTCTACATGTAAATGTGATCTTTTGTCTTTGTTTTATCTTTTAAAATAAAAAATTTGTTTTGAAATTCAGTCACGAACTTACCAGCTGCTGCATGTACGTATGTCTGAACGTAGAACTCACGGACTAGACCTAAAGAATATTTACTACAAGTGGTAAGAGTCACCTATAAGCAAATTATTTCTACTAATTTCTTTATTGCTTATTTCTACACTGATATCCAACATTCTGCCATGATCGTCAGATTGTCAAAGTGCTTGGAAGAAATTCTTTGTGAATTTTGAAGAACCGCTCTCTACTAAGCACTTGTTTTTCTAGACAGCCTACTTGAATAATTTCTAAAACTTTTAAGGGCTATCCATCGTTAATTAAGTGAAAAAAGTGCCATCACATCACCCTTAAGACGGGTCCATGGACAAAAAAACAATCGAGGAGAACAATTCTTTCGGATTGCTAAATGCGGCAAGGAAAAAAGGCCACGCAATTAATTATTGATCTGTGGCAGAAGGATTCTCGAGTGCAGTAGCTTGATGAGGCACTTGAGACTGCAAAGTAGGCCAAGTGTATTCAATTAGCCCTGTTCCTGAATCGAGCCCAGGCTTACACAGTAGGATCTGCGTCATCAAACCCTATGGAATGCTGTTTTTGCATTAAATAGCCGCCAATACTGACAACGCAATAATTATATGCGCACTACCCAAGAAGTTCAAAGGACAAAAAAACACAATTTTCTGCTTCTGGCATGTAAAAACCAATTCAAGCATTGAAATTATTCGAATTATTAATTTGTCTACTATTTCGACAAGTTAAAAGTTAATTGGCTAGTTTAACAAAACAACAAATCCATAGCAACACTTGGTACATTTAGCAAGCTCTATGCAGTAGTTTCATATCGCACAGCAGCTGTATAGTAGATAGTAGAATATTAATTACCAAGTTAGAATAGCAGAGATTTCTCAGTGCAGTTATAATTTATGCACACAGCATTAGATATCCGCTAGATATATGGATTCTCATGCAAGAACCTGGAGAGAGATAGATGGCCTATATCGGATAAATAAAGCCCAGTTATAGGAGCAAATCTGCGGAAAATGAAATATGCGGATGAGCCTCGATTCTATAATATATGTGCATTTTATAGGTCATTTTAAGCTATGGGCTTTGTTTTAATCATGGAGGGACCTTTTATAGCAGGAATATGCATTGATTGAATAAGTGTAGCTACGGTATTGAAAGCACAAATGACCCACTCAAAAATTTCTATCAGACAATGAAGTTGGTACCCTTTAATTCTGCATGCTAACTGCAGTAACGAACTATGATGGTTGTTGTTGTGTTTTTTTTCTGAGACCAATCTTATAAAACGCTATTGGACGAGGATAAGGGGAAGCTAGACTTAACGCAAGCCCTCATTCGCCAAAAACTCCCTTCCTTTTTACTTGACATGTCGAGCGGGGGAGATAAGCCTTAAACTGACCTATTTAACCAGAAATTCCTCACCAGCCAGCCCAGAGAAACATGAACCTCGCGCACTGCTACAGCCAAACTTGCAGAGCTATCAACGCTCAGCTAGATACCGGAGATAGATTAGACAAATAATTAGATTCCACAAAAAAATTCGCTTAGCCAAGCTTGTACATTTTGTGGACACTGATAATTTGGCTTCTGAGTTGGATCCAAAACAGCAACAGTAATTGAATAGAGAAGAGCCGACAGCGCGGCTTCTAGACAAAGTAAGTCAGCGAATGAGTGAATTTCTGAGACAAACAAAATAATACTCTCAGTCAAAGAAGTCTGCGTGCACGAAGAAAAAGCAACGAGGCAAAATTGCAGAAGCAAAGCAATAAAGCAAAGGCTGCTATCTGCTTAACAGTTCAGCCGTCTGCTCAAATGCTTCTACGTGGTGGCAGCGGTGGGATTAGTGGCGGCGGTCGCGGCGGCAGCAGTGGCGGTTATTCTGCTGATTCCTCCTCAGCTGATTGTCCCCTGTTACCTCTTCAAGAGCAGCTTCAGCAGCAGCAGCAGCATCAACAGATTTATCCCCAACAGCTGGACACCTGGAACTCATGGAGCAGCGGAGGTGGTCGCCAGTCTCCGCAGCCGCCGCCGCAGCCGCAACTTCCAACTCCCCGACGGCCAAATGACCTTCTAGGTCGGATGGGCCGTCGGATGAGTCAAGCGTTCAGCTTCGGCTCCGCTTCGGCTGCATCGGCAGCTGCGGCGGCATCGGCGGCCGCGGCAACTGTGATAAAAAATCCTGGCCGTCGAAGGAGCAGAACTTCCGTGCCGAGAATCGATCTAACTGGAACAGACACCGTCACTAGAGAAGACATCAGCGATGCGTAAGGCTTGGTTTTGCTTTTTTTGGTTTTCTATCGAGACTATTCCCACTTGATGAAACGCTCTTCGATATACTTTGTAGTTTCTCGTTCCTTACACTAAAAAACGACTCAGTCGTGTACTCTGTATGCGTTTTAATAAGCTGCATCTGCAGCTTAGGAGAGTTGTAGCCTAGTGGCTAGGGCGCCTGCCTTATGACCGGAAAGGTCGTGGGTTCGAGTCCCGGCCCCTAGGAGACAATTTGTGCCCTTGAGCAAGGCACTTGATCCCACATTGCTTCAGTCCACCCAGCTGTGATTGGGTACCAGCATATGCTGGGTAATAACTGATCCTGAAGCAGGCCCATCTTACCCTGTCACTGTGAGTGAAGATTCGCTGTTCGCCAGGCAGGTTCAAAATAAAAAGATGGAGCTGGCAGTGGGGCGCCTATCATGCCCGAGAGTGTTTCAGGTGCAACGGGTGTGTAGTCTTCACCTGTATCAGCACACGCGCTACAGGTTTACCTGTCAGCGTCTGTTATTATTATTTATTAGCTTAGTATGCAGACAAACTGAAAGAGAATTTCGGTTAGTTTATCAATACCGAATTTTTGACGAGCTTCAAGAAAAATGAGAATTCTAACTGATTTAGCATAAGCCTTCCAGCATGTTAACCGCAGTCAAACGTATGACAAAATGCAGAAACAGCAACTGTTAATTCAAGTCTGGGCCATAAAAATTATTAAATCGTGACGGGACAAGTCGGGCAGAATGAAGGCAAAATCGTGAGCCCAGCGATTTCGTGTTCAGATATCGGTTGTTAGCTTTGAAAAAGCTTGAAGGGAAAAATATGGAGCACGGCAAAGTCAAAGCTTCAGCTGCAGCAGCTTTGCCTTTTTTTAGTCCTATCGTTAAATTTGCTGCCGATAAATTACCCAGGCATTGGCTGGTCCCTGGTCACGCCTCTGTTTGACCACTTAATAACAAGAAGCCACTTCCGTTGGACAGGCGCCTGTTTGCCCAGGTCCCAGGGACGGCTGCTAGTCTTGACTAAAAAAAAGCGTCCACATCTTCTCTTTGACTTGCAATCCATTTCCCTCTGTGGCAGTCAACATCATTCTCTCTCTCTCTCTCTCTCTCTTTGGGCAATAAATTTTCCAACTTTGCTCTCTGCCGCTGTACTCTAATATGCTTACGAGGAGATCGAATCGTAGTCTAATAATTTGACATCTTTTTTTAACATGGACATCTTTATTGTTTCCATTAAAACTAATTTTATTCATCTTAACATTAAAATAATCAAAAGTAAGTCGCTACAGCGGAGCATCCATGACTAAAACTCGTATCTGGGATGCTGCAGCTGAGTCTGGTGTCACAAAATTGCGGCTCAAGTCCTGATCCTCCGCCATAGCCTTAACTTTTCCTTCCCTACGTCCTCAAGCTTGGCTGGCGGCATATTATGATGCAGCTGTGGAGTAAATACGGCGTGAATATCAATCACCTTGATCCGTTAGGCTGAACGGAATGTCTAACCAACCAAAGCAAACCAGCCAAACCCCATGCACCAAGTTGAATCAGTCGCCTCCTTATCTATGTAGCAGTCTGATCGTTGATTGCCTCTGTATTATACAAAATCAAGTCTTACCCAGCCGTTTTTCTACTCGGTGCAACAATCTTTCTGAGACAATCTATCTATTTTTTCTGAGGATGCATTTAATTTTCAGTATCAGGTTTAATGAACATTGTTTGACTGAGTGGGCTAAAAAAAATTAATTCTATATTGAAAATTGATTTGATTTAAACAAAATAAAGGTGAGAAATCGAAGCAAGAAGGATTTGGGATACTTGTCTGCCGAACGCTTACCCACTGGATGTATCAGCGGGCAAACGTCGGCAGAAAAATGCCGGCGGGGAAACGGCGGTGGGCCAAAAATCGGCGGGCAAGCACGGTAAATCCGAAACATTTTAGAAACCAAAAGACACAGCTAGTCAGTCAAAATTTCTTGTTTCTATACTAGTAAACTCTCAAATTCCAAAAGTGCAGTTGAAAAACTGGTCACAAAACAAATGTTTCTCGGTAGGCCTCTTCCAGAGACGCTTGCTGTCAGCATCTTCCTGTAGCTGGCCTCCCATGCACTGTTGCTGCGCTGCTGGTAGACTTCCCTACCATAAGCCTGTCGTCTTACCTTGTAACCCAGGCGCTCATTCTCGAGTTTTTCTTGATCGATAATAAATGGCTCCTTTGTTTCCTCCGTACCTTAGTACCACAAACATCCATGCATGCCAGATACAACATACTTAACTCGGGTCAATATTATAAGGTTAGGTGCTAATGAATTCATTTTTTTTATTTCTGTCTGCGCATATTATCAACCGTATTGTAAACTAAAGAATTTGCCATTGTTTTAGAATGGCTTAAAAAACTAATAATTGCGTACAAAATGTCAAACTAGCCAACTTCTGTCCTACATAAATTAGCTTGGACCTCGTCTTCGGACAAGAACTAGCTACATAAAAAACGGCGAATTGTATATCTGTTGTTTACCTGCCTAGTAGGGTACTAGTGGGTCTATTTTTTTCCAAGAATGTCAAACCGTCTACAAGTCAGGTTCCATAGGCTTAACATTTTACTAGAAGCAGACCCGCGGAACACAGTCTCATTATCACTGACTGATGTTTGACTGCAAACCGCCAGAAAATGCTAGTCAGTAGTCCAACTGCCAATACCATCTCTGAAATGGTGTTGAAATCTTGCTGTCTGTTAGTGAAACATGAGAACAGGCGAACCCCTTGCTTAGGTTAGATAATCAGCTTGGGTTCCCCGTTTGTTTGAAGGTTTTTAGATTCTCGTTTTAAAAAAGAAGATAGCAGCGTACGTTGTAATGCTAAAAGTTTAATTTCATTAGAGTTTTAATTGTGAAATAAATAATTAAGTATAATCATGTTAAAGGGCTTCCGTAGTAAAAAAATATCAACTGGAGTATTTCAGCTATCTAAGAGACTTATTCAGAGTGCACTACTCTACAATCAAGTAGAGAGTTTGGCGTGCATCACGCACAAAATCGAGGAAAATTATTTTCCTTATAGAAGAAGACTTTCCTTCCCGGAACTGCGCCCTATAGTTTTTTGTCCAATCAGAAATTCTGGACACTTCTCAGAGTCTTGATGGCATATAGGTCGAACAGTTCTAGCTCTGCAGTGACCCAGAAACCAATATCTAAATGAGAGACAGCCTTCAGAACCCTTGGAGCCTTTGGTTAAGTAAATTTATCTAAATATTAAAGAATAAGAAACAACATTAGTCACTATGACCGCTACAGCCAGAAGTCAATTGGACTCGTAAGTACAATTATTGGTTAAGAATCAGTTTATGTAGTAAATAATATAGTAAATAAACCTTCCCGATAGCTTATTGTGATCTGGAATCACTCGAACACAAAATATTCATTTTTTCGATATCAGATCATCTGAGCAGCTTGCGAGACGCAAAAAAGGTTTTTGGCTTACTTTCAAATAACTTTTCTGCTCTAAGCAGGGGGAAACAACTTTCACCAGCCGGAAATTTAAGACGAGCAAGGCTGGGAGAAAGTAGTGGCTGAGGTTGATGCTGAACAGCTGCTACGCGCGTGGATGCAGGGATTCTGAGGAAGCCAGAAGTCTTAGGGGAAGCTTCGTGGAAAGTTTTTAAAAACCGTTGCAGTCCGTTGCTTCAATTCGGAAAAAAGAAGCCCCCTCGAAGAGCAATAGAAAAGAAAGCTCTTGAATTAGATCTGAATTATCGATAAATTAGCTCGGTGGATTTCTTCCGTTAATAAAAAGCGGATCAGGTCCTCTTCTAGAAGCAGATACATATATTAGACAGAAAGCCAGAGAACAGAGCACTAAATGGCCGCTGTAGTCATGGAAGGCCTCGGCGATTCCAACCGCCTTCTGCTGGCACCGTTCACCGTTCTGGACGAGACTTTTGACGCGTGAGTTTCAAGCTGGCTTGGCTTCTGGCTGCAGTGCTGAACTTACTGAAACTGGAAGGATTGTTTCCTGAATTCAGTTACTCTCAAATGATAGCGCAGGGAGCATAAACCCCAAGGGCAGTAAGTAGTACGAGCGTATTTGACTATCAGAAATATGGCGCTACCGAATAAAGAATGGGATAAAATGAAATAGGATTTGAGTAGAGTACGATCGACACAATATAATAATACAAAATCCCTTGGAAAGTCGGTAACTTTGTCCTTATGTTTGGTGACCAGTCACCTAAGAATTGAGTTAATATGATTCAGTGCCGCAGCCTGTAAGCCAAACACTGAGCAGTCAATGGTACTTTAAATAATCACACGTTTTTTCTCCTATTGACACTAGAATTCAATTTCCGGTGTTGAGTCGCGAGTCAGCTGTGGTGAAATAGTTTGCGAATAGCAAGAATTCAGGCAGCTTGTAGCTGCGCCCTTGATATTGCAGTTTTTCAAGTTTATTTCTAGTACAGGCAATTCGAGCGTGACCAGAGACAATGCCAACTAGGAGTTGCAGTCTGCTCATTTCGCTGAATGAGACCGTGGCCTCGGCAACAATAATTTTCCTCTCAAATACCCTAGTAAAGAAATACAGCAAACAGAATTTCTCAACATTTTCTGCACAACATATTTTTCCATGAGAATTTCATTTCTCCTTTCTATCGATGTATCTATCTATCTATCTATCTATCTATCTATCTATCTATCTATCTATCTATCTATCTATCTATCTATCTATCAATCTATCCATTCCTTGTACATATAGGGCTCTAATAATCAGTTAGCCATATTTTGACCCCACTCAAACAGCATGCTTTCATAAACAGCCCAGATACTTTCTTAACGCGACTCAGGCCTCTCCAGTTATTCTGGCCTGACGGAGTCAATTTTCAGGCTAAGTGAAGCAAGATTTTTTTTGCAAAAAATTTCTGGTTGCTAAGCAGAAAACACTTCTGGTCAAGGGGATTTGGGATTTGAAGCTCGAAATCCCATAAGTGCGGCTTAATCCCCAGTGAGACTGCTCAGGTGACGCCTAGGAATCCAGCTTTGAGTCCTGATTCAAACTGGCATCTGGATGCTCTCGGCAGCGGGCTGCCTTTCCGAATCTGGGATAAATTTAATGGCTGGCGAGGGGGGGGATTTGACTTGGCTGTTCCTGATTCTGCTGGTTAAGTAATGCAGACGGACAGGGAAAGCTGAATGCGTCGGGCTTTCGGCTAAAATAGTACAGTTAAACGAAATATGACAGAAGTAGTAATAAACTCGAATAAACGTTAGGTTCCATTTCTAAATTTA